>KE372486.1:247528-261813 GCA_000418225.1 Zizania latifolia | reverse complement strand
GCCCTGCCCAAGCCCCGCTCCCACCGTGCCCTGTCCTCGCTAGCGGTGCCCCCTAGCCTCATTGGCGTTGCCCTCCTGGCCTCGCCACCCCACTCCTGCCGCCACAGACTAGGAGCCCATGGAGGACACGGCCGGTGCCGTGGAGATGCTGCGGCCAGCATCTGAATAGGGCTAGACCATACCATCCGTGTGGCGCTCGCTCGACCTCGTTCTCGGCCACTGCACGCCCCTACAAGAGGCTCCCAGCTCGCTCCTCCTCGCTAAGTCCCCGAGCTAAACACGGCAACGGCCTAACTTGATCGAGTGGTGTCCTTAGATCACCAGCTAACATCCCACACGTGGCTCGATGTCTGCTCACGCATGTATGTGTTCACTGCCTACAATCCTAACGGGGCATGGCGGGAGCTAGGCAAGGCTGGGGCACGGCGCCGGGAGTAGAGGTGTGACTCGTCGATGAGGCCGGGGCACGACGCTGAGAGTAGGACGTAGGAGTAGGGCGCGGTGTCGGTGAGGCTGGAGCGCACTGGAGCGAGGCGCCGGGAGCAGGATTTTGGCTCACCAGCAAGGCCGTGGTGCAGCACCGGTGAGGCCGAGGCACCGGCGCCCATATTTCTCCCTACTTTCGCTGCACGCTAGCCACCAAGCTTTGCCCGCTTTCACTATAATGTGAGACCCACCGGTCATTGCCACGTGTAGTGTCTAGTAAGCGCAAAACCGGATTGCTATCGGCCACGTCAGCAAAATCAGACACAGTCAGCAGGTAAAGGTGCAGAGTAAACTGTTTTAGAAAATGAAGGAGCTATTTAAACCAAAAAATTCTTTAGGGGGTTATTCAAACTTTGTCCATAGTTAAGGGAAGAAAAGTGTACTTTTTTCTTTTGCAAAAGCACAGGCATATTTGCAACACTCTTCTTTTAGAGCGAATCAGTTTTTTCATTTGATAGAACTATTGATCCTTATTACTCTTTTCAGCCAATGAGCAAAAGAGATACCTGTGAAGTGTGAACACTTATCTGATTAGAGCGGAAAGGACCATTTTATCTAATTTGAGCAGAAAGGACCTAGCTCTACGCCACGCTCACCTACCAGGCACCTACCTTGGCAGCTTCCTCAACACCACCACGGATGTCTCTAGAAAGATGCACACTACGCTCAACAGATCAGAGGAGCTGACGGAGGAGATCCTAGCTATGGTTGACCAGTTCTCGAAGATGCTCGATAGCCTGAGCATCGGGTGGTGGTTGCTCGGCAAGGACAACATGCCTAGATGGATGTCGGATGCTGAGAAGCGGCAGCTACGAGAGGTGCCTGGTTTAGAGGCCAGGCTAGTGGAGTTTAGGCCAAACGTGATGGTGGCAACGGATGGGAGCGAAGACTTCAAGACGATCAATGAGACGTTGACGGATGATGGTGGCCTGATGGAGGACAGCTTGGGTAGGCGGAGGAGATGGACCTGCTTGTGTAGCACCGGCGGCCACTCCAGTGTGCCGTGGGGACTGCTTCTGTGGCTGCAGCATGTGGAAAGATTGGATTGGAGCCCTACCATGCAGGACATGTGAAAGCCGACGTGAGCCCAGCCATTCAGAACATGCTGAAGCCGATGCGAAGTTGGATGCACTGCTAGCGCTCAACTACCGCCCGATGCTAGAAGCTCCCACGCGTCGCCCATCAAAGGACGGGCTACAGGGAGACGCCCTGCAGCCCGTATGCACATAATTTTTTCGTGATAATGGCCTGCATGTTTGCCTTCTTTCCAGCTTTCAATTAAGATGTTGTGTAAAGTAGTCCTATAAATAAAGGAAAACGTTGTGGAATCAGTGAGCAGCACCAAAACACTTGTCTTAAACTTTGTTTTACTTCTGTTGTTTTATGAGTGAGCGTTGGATCAAAGGAGCAAGATCCTTGGCCTTGTCTAACATGTGGTATCAGAGCAAGGATGTTAGCTTTGGCGCACGGCACGTCCCAGACTCTATGGCATGGATGTGCGCAATCGCCTTCACCGCCTCCACGCTGACCGTGCGCTGACTGTTACTTAGATTGGAGCACTAGGTGGTATATCTCTTCCAGGCATGTGGGTGGATTCTTAGGGTGCAAGACTTAGGGGATCTATGTGAAGGGTCGTATCAAATAAGTCCTTTTCCGAGGTACTGCGGTGGTATTTAGGCGCATGATGACATGTTGTAGGACTATATCTTGTGGGTAAATTTGTGCACATCTGATCAAAGTAAAACTATTCGAATAGCCATGCCCATGGTTATGGGTGAGCTGCACAATGTTTTTTATGATTAGTCTCACTGTGATTAAGAAATAAATCTGCTTAATGAATTTGGTGATAACCTCGTTAACTCTGGTGTAGGAGTTGGTTTGGTTTAGTTTGGATCTGATAACCAAGGTAGGGTTATTTAGTGGGGGATGATTAATAAAGCTTAAGATATTTTACTGTTAGAATGTTTTAAATCTTTGAAATGGTTTAAAGCTATTGTTTATGCAAAATAACCTTATTATGCCGTTCTTTGAAAACCTGTTGCATCACATGCATTTTGCGTGTGACTTGTTGAGTACGGTGGGTGGTACTCAGCCTTGCTTTATGCATCATTCTCTAGAAAAGAAGTTCAAAAGTGTTGGAGTTAAGTTCGAAAGACCAAGGCTTATACCCTAGTTGAGTTGCCTGTGGAATTGGAGCTGAAGCTACGCTAATCCATTGTTTCACTGTTATTTTCTACTGTGTGAGGACTAAGTACCTCATATGTAAGTTTATAACATTTTTCTTTTGAGTTCGATCTGTATATTTAATTGTCAGTTTGTGTACCCGGTTGATTCCTAGACAGGGATTTTATGCACAAACTGGTTACCAATTTCTAGGCATGACACATGTTTTTGATCTGTGTTTTTTCTCAAGCATGTCAATCACTAAATTTGATATTGAAAAGTTCGATGGCAAAATCAGTTTTTCCATATGGCAGGCTTAGATGAAAGTTGTTCTCATACAAGATGCGTTTTCCCACTTAAATCTTAGATCCTAACAAGTCACACTTGCATCGCAGTATATATATATCCTGTCTTGTTAGCCTAGCTTGGATGTTTTTTAAACCAGGCTAAATCCATAAAATTAAGCAACAAAATGCGCAATACATGTATATGTGTTCCATGACATGTTTTTTTGTTTCTAGAGCTCAAGCCATATGTCATATTGAATGGAATCACTACAGGAAACTGTATCTTCACCGGGTGTCACAATCTTTGCGGAGTGTATTTTTTCAGGCACTCGATGAAGAGGGTTGTTCGTCGAGTGCCAGCCAAATACACTCGGTGAACTTTTTACACTCGGCGAACAGGGAATAATAAACTCGGCGAAGTTTTACACTCGACAAAAATCAGAAAAAAATCGGTGGAAACCGGAGTCGCGGCCGCGGTGTTTGGGTGGGAATTTTTTTTCCGGGTTTGCCCAGTGTTTTTAAAAAACACTCGGCAAACCCAGGATATTCATCATTTTGTGTAAAAAACTTTTTTTTGAGTCTATGTGACATTTGCAATTTTGTTTTAGATTGAAAATTTTTATACACTCAAAATACAATATATCTTATTCCATGTAAAATTTTTGCATTTTTCTAGGTCCATTTGCTATTTTTAATTTATTAATTGTGTTTCTAGGATTTAAATTGAAATAGGTGAAATTTGAACAGCAAGTGCCTGAAATAATGAACCAAAATTTGTAGAAAAGTCATATTCATGTTTTTGAGTCCATTTGTAGGCCTTATCCACTAAATTGAAAGAAATTTTGAAAAATCTAGGTTGCGACACTCGATCAGCAATATGGAGCTTGATGGTTTTTTAATTCTAAAAAAATCAAATGAATGAAGTCTAAAAAATACGAGACTTATCATGATATTATGATATGATACGTAGATCCTGTTATAAAAATTTAAAAATGTTTCGAGAAAGTTGTCATGTAGGATATTAAGAAACCGGAGATTCTCTGAGGAGGAATTAGGGTTGAGAGAATGAATGGGTTAGGTTTGAAAGCAAATCTATGGTTAAATCTTTATTTGAACTTGAAACTTTTTTATAATCAAAATATAATATAACTTATCTCATGTAAAAATTTGGTATTTTTATGGGTCAATTTACTAATTTTAATTCATTAAGTGAGTTTCTAGGATTTATATTGGAACATGTCAAATTTGAACTGCAATGGTATAAAATAATGAAAAAAATGTAGAAAAATCATATTCATATTTTTGAATCCATTTGTAGGCCTTATCCACTAAATTGAAAGAATTTTTGAAAAATCTAGGTTGCGACACTCGATCGGCAACGTGGAGCTTGATGGTTTTTTAATTCTCAAAAAATCAAATGAAGTCTAAAAAATCTAAGACTTGTTATGGTTTTATTATATGATACGTAGATCCTGTGATAAAAATTTAAAAATATTTAGAGAAAGTTATCATGTACGATGTTTAGAAACCGAAGATTCTCTAAGGATGAATTAAGATTTAAAGAAGAAATAGGTTGGGTTTGACAGCAAATAGATGGTTAAATTTTCGTTTGAACTTGAAACTTATTCTACAATCAAAATACATCGTATTTTATTCCATGAAAAATTGTGGCATTTTTCTAAGTCAGTTAGCTATTTTTAAATCATTAATTGTATTTCTAGGATTTAAATTGAAACATGTTAAATTGAAATAATGAACTAAATTATCCGAAAAAAATCATATTCATGTTTTTAAGTCTATTTTTAGGCCTTACCCACTAAATGTGAAAATGTTCCACATGATTTGTTAAGTCAAAGAATGAAAAACAATTTTGACAAAATTTGATAAAATAAAAAAATATTTGCCGAGTGCCAAATTTGAGACAATTAGCTTTGATTTTCCCGCTCTTTTTTCATTCAGCTTCCATTAAATTCACCGAGTGTTGTTCGCCAAGTGCAACACTTGGCGAACCCTTCGCCGAGTGTTTTTAAGGGTTCGCCGGCACTCGGCGAATCCCTGTTTTCCTGTAGTGAATGAAATTATTCGTGCGTAGCAAAGCATCTATATATACTAAATGAAGCTTCGGTCTTAATTAAGGCTAGTTAGTTTCAGCATCAATCCTATATATCTGACAGTCGGAAGAATTGCAATAATACTATGTATGTGGATGACACTAGCATTAAGGAAGAACCTGAGCTTACTTGAGCAAGGTATGTACAAACAAGAGTAAAGCTTGCATTGACAGGCGGCTGGCCTATCAATAGTGAGGAGGAAAAAGCTGAGAAAAGAAAGATGAGATTAAAGGGACAAGCTACTAAGCTAGGACAAAGTATTGCATGCAGCCAGCTGGGAATATATTAGCTAGTGTGCCCACATCCTAGCTTTGCAATTGATCATCTATATATCTTAACTAGCTTTGCAATATTGTGTCACTATGTTGTATTATAATTTTTATGATTTGAAAATATGGCATCGGTGTGTTATATATTGATATACGAAACCACCGTAATTATTAACTGTCTATTTTCCAAATGTTTGAAAATTATAATGTTATAGGAGATGATTTTCCCTTTTTTAATTATGACATAATCGCACCAGTGTTACGCCAAACAAAAATGCGCCCGGCCGCTTTATAAGGCTGGTCGCCGCCGGCGACACGCCATCTCACATTCCGATTCGTCCAGCTCCGTCGAGCGAGCGAGCGTGTGTGTATATATATATACACGCTTGTCACTAGCTAACTAGCTGCATGGCTACTCCAGCTGCATCATCCATGCATGCGTGCGTCGACGTCGTCGTTGAGATGGAATCCGAGGAGGAGGCGGTGCAGCTGCAGCAGGAGCAGGTGCCGGCGACGGCGAGCCGCCTGGAGGTGAAGCTGCACACAGGTAACCTGTCGTACACCAGGACGGCGTCGGCGACGGAGCTCCAGTACAGCAGCCGGTGGCGGCAGGATTACCGTCTCTGGCGAATCCCCAACGAGGTGCGCTCCATCAACAAGGAAGCGTACACGCCAAAGTTCGTGTGCATCGGGCCGTACCATCGCGAGGCGGACGGCAGCAGCCTCCCCGGCGAGAAGCTCAAGAAGCTCTACTACGAGAAGCTGCTCGACCTCGTCGAGCGCGACAAACGGAAGCAGGGCGACATCGTCGAACGCTGCAAACGCAGGCTAAGGCAACTCGTCGAAGAAGTTGGCTGGTACGTATATATACGCATACATGGAAAAAATTTACCCTAATACAAGAGGTAACAACGGTTACCACAATTTCCACTGTTATTTTATAGAGTGATTTTATACTCTTGAGAAGATACAAGAGGTAACTTAATTTTAGTGTTAATTTTGATATCTCTTAGTATCAGAGATATCGATAGATATCAAAATTAATACTAAAAATTGTGGTACCTCTTAGTACCTTCTCAAGGACTGTAAAATTTTCTATTATTTTATCATCTCTCTCTCTATATATATATATATATATATAGATGGTTTGTTTGATGCTCGTATTAATTTCTTAGTCTGGCTCGTATTAGTGAGATAGGCCCAACTCAACCGGTCTTGTAATGTATCTTTATTTGATTACTTATACATGCTTAACATGTATATGTAATGTATCTTTATCTGATTACTTAAAATACCTGCTTAATATGGTTAAAGTAAGATAATGTTTGGTTGCTGACATATAGATATGTTACATAAGATAAAAATAGATAAATAATGAATCATTATGTTATTTATTATGAACTATTTTGTTATATCTCTTAATTCATCTTATACTCTTAATATTACTTCAAATACATTATTATGATTTAATAAGTGCTAATCATATACTAACATTATTATTAGCTAGGTAATTACTCGTATAAGCAAGCCTAGCGGGAGGAAATGAAAACTATTCTCGTTTCTGTAGAGTCAGGCTGATTAGATCCTTTTGCATTTAGTGAGCCACACTCAGCTACTCGTGTAGACAAACAGACAATATTTTTTATTAATTTAGATATACTTTTATATATGCTGAATTTAGTATGATTTCTGGTCTTTTAGTAGGTATAACAACAAAGTATAACTTTTCAATTATAATTTTGGTGATTATTTGTTTTACCCTAAAAAATTAAATAGATAACAAACATCTCACTATCGGAATTCAGCAATTTGCCGTGTACCAAAGGCACACGGTGAAGACAAAAAAAATACTCAACAAAGGATTTGCTGAGTGTTACTCGGCAAACCCTTTGTTAGCGAATACAGGTTTACCAAGTGTTTTTTGTCAGGCATTCGGAAAACTGTTTGCCGAGTGCCAAACGTGGTAAACAAAAGTGCCTAACGGCTCATGCGCCGTGATAGCTAGTTTCTCGAGTGTCAACGCCGGACACTCGACAAACCCTAGACCCTCGTGGTGCCCCGGCAACATGCCACATGTCCGGCCGAGTGCTCGGACATGTGTCGCTCTCCCGAGAAGCCCTCAAAATGGGAGGTTTGCCGAGTGTCTTTCCATGCACTCGGAAAACATGTGCCAGAATGCACAGAATTGCGCCATGTGGCGCAATTCTATGCAATCTGGCTTCTTTGCCGACTACAACACTCGGCAAAGCCGCCATTTTTTTTTCAATTTTTGTTCATATTTCACTGTATTCACAATTTTACAAAATCTATACACATTCACAATTCTATTCATATACATGTTCACATCCACATCACATTTCACAAAATGCACATACACATTCACATCCACATCACATTTCACAAAGTCCATCACATTTCACCAAAACTAACACATTCATCACATGGTCACATCCAGATCCATTACATGTTCCAAAACATATCAATCAATCATAGGTTCATTCCATAATATGTAATCATCACAAAATCCATCACATGTTCACAAAATCCATCAAATCCATCACATGTTCACATTTCATAAATTCATCACATGTTCACAAAATCTATCAAATCCATCAAATCCATCACATGTTCACATTTCATAAATTCATCAGAAAATCCATCACATGTTCACAAAATCCATCAAATCCATCACATGTTCACATCACAAGTTCATTCCATCACAAGTCCACCACACGTAATCATCACAAAGTTAGGGCAACTAACCGGAGACAACTTTAATACGGTGGTTGGTCCCACGACGACCATCTCGATCCAAGCAAACACTAGACAAGCCATCACCTGTTTGCAGGGACATATGGCCGAGTGTAATTTTTCGCTGAGTGTATTTGTCGAATTTTCACCGAGTGTATTTGTGCGTATTTACCGAGTATTGAAGGTTTGTCGAGTGTATTCCTTCGACACTCAGCGTATCTAGTTGTTTTCAGTGTGTCCAAGTGAATATAGGTGGTAAACCCTTGGACACTCGTCAAAAATATCGTTTTCGGTAGTGTCTGATCAAGTTGATGGAGATTGATTTAATGGCTAAAAAGTGATTTATATATAAGAAAAATATGTCACTTCATAAATATATATTCTTCATATTGCATAATATTGCTAAGTCAATTTTTTTAGTTTTATATAATGCACAACTTTAATACCGCAATTTTATCAATACATGTGGTTTCACATTAGTTTTATCCAATTTTAAGTATTTTCGTGCTTAAATCTTGCAAATATTTATCAGATCTATATTTGGATGGCAGAGGCCGAAAATGTATAGTAATATATTTTCATTGTCTAAAAACAAACTAAAACTACACATGTGGAATTGTAAGTATGTAGAAAGTGTAGCATTTGTATAAAGAGGCTTTATTATATATCCATCTATATTAATTAATACAATATTTTTTACATTTCTTATGTCACAAATGCATGTATCCATCTACAAAGATGCATGTCAAAATACCCGTATGCGAATTGATTTTTGTATGTAGTTGTGAATGATAGATGAATATATGTATTCGAGACGGAATGCAGGTTTTATGCCGACGAGCACGTGTTGAAGAAGATGAAAGCTCAGGACATGGTGACGATGCTGCTATACGATGGGTGTTTCATCATCATGCACCTGTACAACTACGCGCTGGGGGTGAACGAGAAGAATCTGCACAGCACGCGGTGGGCGCCGGCGCAGCTGCGGATCGACCTCGGCCTGCTCGAGAACCAGATCCCCTTCTTCGTGCTGGTCGAGCTGTTCGGCCACCTCACGCCGCCGTACCTGCTGCCGGAGAGGGACGCCGGCGACCCGGAGAAGAAGAGGCGCACCCTGCAGGACATGGCGCTGTGGTACATGCTGGACAGCTTGTACAAGTCCGCGCTCAACGACGACGAGAGCCCGTTGGACCACCTGCAGATCGCCGCGGACGAGGAGATCCACCACCTGTTGCAACTTGTCCACGTCGCGCACCGCGTCAGGCTGGACGCCGCCGAAGCCGACCGGAGGAATGTCGGCTGGGAATGGCCGTGCCTGCAGCATCCCTGCCGTACCCTGCGGAGATTGGCCTGTGACATCCTGTTCCACCTGATGAGACTGCTGCTGTGCATGTGCTGGTGGCGCAGAGGGAGCGGTAAGAACGGTGACAGAAACGACCCGAAGCAGAACATCGCGTCGGCGGCGCAGCTGAAGGAATTCGGCGTCAAGATCACGGTGGCGCCTCTGTACCTCGCCGGGGTGCTCGACGTGAGGATCAGGGACGACGAGGTGAAGCTGGAGATGCCGCCACTGTCCGTCGAGAAGGCCACGGTGCCGCTGCTGCAGAACCTCATCGCGTACGAGCAGCAGGGCACGCCGTCGTCCCGCCGCCGCCGCTGCCACAGCAGCAAGCATGACGACGTCGACACGGATTACTGCTTCTGCTGCAAAGAGGAGGTCGCCTCTCCGGCGCTGGACTACTTCACGACGTACGCATTCCTCATGTACAACCTGATCAGCAGCAAGGAGGACATCGCTCTCCTCCAGGAGAAGGGCATCCTATGCAACAACTTTGGAAGCCAAGAAACGGTACGGATTTTTTAAAAAAAATATTCTATTTTTTATTTGAAATTACAAATCTAAGTGGCTCATTTAAAAAAATACAAAAGTAGACTCGTACGTTACCATTTGAAATAGCAACGAAACGTTAATATATACCTCTGTTGATATTCTTTAAAAAAAAATATTCTATGCACTGATAACATAATAGAAGCAAGTATAGGTGATGACACGACATCGCACTCTTATGAAATGTGACTCTTGAAATGTCGACTTTTCAACAGTCGGCAATACTCCTGTTGTTAAATCAAACGACGATAGAGATTAGTTATTTTGTAATTTTTTGGAAAAACTATCTAGAAATATAATTAAAAAACATTGTTTATAAAACAATTCGAAGTAAGGTACGGTATAGTACTCCTACAGTATTACATTATGTTTTTTGTGGTATTGGTATTTCCCTGTCCATTTATCAATGCTCCAGGCTTTGAGAAGCAAATTTATAAGGCCCCCTTTGATAAAAAAAACTTTTTTCACATGATTTCTATCACTTTTTTTCACTCTCTCTCAATCCATATATCTTTCATTTTTATATAAAATTATTAATAATGAAGAGACGTCGAAATTTATCAATACCTCTTACTACCCGATAGGATGAAATTGGCTTTCATCGAGACAAAATATTGCATCCTAGCCTCACCAACATTTGTGCAACTTTATATATAAATTAAGTCAGGTCTGTTCATTAGCAAGTACGAGGTGTGTGATCGCACACACCTTCTAAGTTTTGACTTCCTTCAAGTTTGAAAAAAACTATGTATAATTTCTATATGAGTTTTGATTTTTTTAGTTTAGGTTCAGTTGTTCAGTTGTTCAGTCCAACAATGTTTTGTTTCTTGATCGCTAATGATTACATTTTGACATGAGGCGCGCTAATTAAGTAGCATTTAGGAGATTATCTTCTAATTAAGTAGGCTAAGGTGAATATATACAATACATGATATTGGCTTTCTGTAATTTTAATTTTCATTCAAGCTCGATCCGCTGCTATTGTCTGAAGAATATTTCGATTAATATCGATCGATCGATCGATCGATGGTCGTTTTGTGCTGGCAGATCATCACATTTTTCAAGAATTTGTGCCTGTGGAACCTGCGGAGCGACACCAAGGATTCGCCCATTGGCAAGGTGCTGAATAAGCTCAGGAACTACAGCCAAGACCTAAAGTTACGTGACCGGGCGGAAATGAAGAAGTACTTCAACAGCCCGGTCAAAATATTTGTGGTCATCGTATCTACTGCAGTCACCGTCTCCACCATCTTGCAGGCCATTTACACGGTCACGTCGTCGTCTCTCGAGCACTAGGCACTCCATTATATCTTTTATCGTATCGTTAGCATAAATACACTACTAATATATATATATAAATATAAATAAATAAAATATCTCGGTTAATCTCCTGAAGATACTATAGACCTGCCTATTGCATGCACTCGTATCTCACGAGCATATACTCTATATATATTGTACTGCGTATCTATGATTCAATCAATCAATAAAGCTTACGCATGAGTTATCTCTCTCATGGTATCAGATATTTTCCTGTGACGATACCATGGCCGATCCAACTGCTGCTGGCGGCTTCTCACTGACGCTGCCGATACCGCTACTTAGGCCGCCTCCGACGCCCAGGCTCGTGTACGTGCCGCTGCTCTCGAACGCGAGCGCGAGGCCACCATCGCCCTAGCGCATGAGGCTTCCGCAGCGCACGTCAACGCACCGCTTTTAGGGGCAAACGACGATGCCATTGTGATCCCCCACGGTGACCACCACAACGACGCTGCCTCCCTCAAGGCCCTCGCTGTGGCTAATCTTCACGGCCAGGCCACTGGTGTTGAGAATATCCGCGTCCTGGTGCCGGTGGTTCTAGATCTGTCCTCATCTCACTATAACAAGGGGCGTGATCTCGTTCTTCTCACCCTTGACCACTATACTCGCTCGTCGATCATGTGACGTCCAACGACATCTTCCACGACAATCTAGCATGGTACCGCATGGACTACGTCGTGCTATCCTAGATCTATGGCACCGTCTCCCCTGAGATCATGGACGTCATTCGCGTTCATAGGAACACTGAGCATACAACTTGGCTCAACATCGAGCACCAGTTTCTCGGCAATCGCGAGATCCGAACCCTGCACCTCGACGTCGAGTTCCGTACCTTCGTGCAAGATGAAGAGTACGGCGGATGTGCTTGCTTACCTCAGGGAGTATGTTCCCGACTGCACTTTTGTCCTGAATGTCCTTTGCAGTTTGGGTGGCAAGTTCACCTACATGACTCCACACTTTAAGCGACAACACCCTTTCCTGACCTTCAGCGAGGTACACGATGATCTCCTTCTTGAGGAACTCATGACGTCGGCTACGTCGTCTATTCCGTTGACCGCTCTGATCACCATGACGTCCGCCAACCCTAAAGCCATCGACAGGGCTCCTACTTCTTCAGCTCCGAAGGGCGCCTCCTTTGGCTCCCAGTCATGTCCCCTCATGTAACCTAGCTTGGCTTCTGGCTCTGGATCCAATCAACGCCACCGCTGGGGCAATGGAAATAGAAGGAAGGGCATCAGTCAGTCCAACGTTGGAAATCACTAGTTCACCCAGTGCCACACTCGGCGAAGCCAGAATTTCACTCAGCAAAGGGTTCACCGAGTGCCACACTCGCGAATAGGGGTTCACCGAGTGTTTTTCATCGGACACTCAGTGAACCCTTTGCCGAGTGCCTGGCATGACACTCAGCTTAAAAAAGTGCCTAACGGGTGAGGGTGACATGACGGCGGCTTTGCTAAGTGTCTTACGTGGCACTCGGCGAAGCCATGAATCCGACAACGCCCGGGGGCACTCCACATGTCCGCGCGCTCGGCCAGACACGCGACGCCCCCCGGGCGCTATCGGATTCGTGGCTTCGCCGAGTGCCACGTAAGACACTCGGAGAACCTTGCTTCGGCACTCGGCGAAGGTTTCAGAATGCACAAAATCGTTCCACGTGGCGCGATTTTGTGCGTTTGAAGGTGTTTGCCGAGTGCCACGTAAGACACTCGACAAACCCTAAAAAAATTTTGATTTTTTTTACAGAATTCAGTACACTCACATACACTTATACATTCACATACATATATAGACAAATCCACATACACATTCACATATATATCCACATTTCATCACAAATCCACATTCACAATTCACATCACAAAAGCACTTCACAAGTTCACATCACATATCTTCATAGGTTCACAAAGTTTACCAATAACAATTCAATCACAAGTGCATTACAAAGTTAGGTAACTAAAAAATTTACAACTTACGGATATCGCGGCTCCCAAGGATTCCAAGGCGCCGGTGGCGTATTTGATCCCGATGCCGACGATTGAAACTACAAAAAGAAGTTAGTTAGCACAACTGTATATAGCAAAAACGATGATTACGGGGTTAGAAACTCACATTGCCGCTCTGTGGAGTGTGCGAAGATGGTTGATGTTGAGGAAGTGCAGGAGGGGGTGGCGTCGATGACAGAGGCTGGCCCATCTGACCTGAATAAGAGCTGCCCATTATTTGTGCCATATACTGCTGCATCTGAGCCTGCATCTGGGCCTGCATCTGGGTCTACAATCGGCCTGTTGGGCCTGCATCTGGACCTGCATCTGGGCCTGCCAATCGGCCTGCTGGGCCTGCATCTGGACCTCCATCTCGGTCCTTTGCCTTCTCTCTTCCTCCATCATGGCCTCTATCTCGACCCTTTGTCTTCTCTCTTCCTCTAGCTGGGCCTACACACCATCATCGTAATGTAATTATCATTCCAATACAAAGAAAGTAGAAGGCTTTGAGGATGAAAGGAATACAACTAATCTAGATCTCGGTAAAGACGCCCCGTGATGTGTCTGACCGATGGCGTATACCCAGACCTGAGCTTGAGCTCTGAGCTCTCAGCTGAGAGAGAGTGGGGGCGTGTGAAGCATCGACTGCGTCGTCACCCATCCAGTAACGGCCATGCCTCTTGCCTCCTCCAACCCTTATGACCACCTCCGGGTCAATGTTATGTTGGACCGGCTCATAATCAGGACCATGCACTTCTCTTGCCATTGTCGTATAGTCTTGAAGGCGTTCATACGCGCTCGGGTTGTTGTATGCCTCGATGAGGTCATTTGGATTGTATGTGTTGCCTTACACCGCCCTCCCCTTGTGAGCTAGAGCAAATGCCATGACTTGGGAGTATTCTTGACCCGCGTTAGCTGTCGACTACAACAGAAAAACAGTTAGAGTCATAAAGTGTAAATGAGCGAGAGAAAGAAAATATGTAACTACATACCCATCTCGTCGCGTACTGGTTTAGGTTCTACGAGCC
>KE372486.1:209206-225656 GCA_000418225.1 Zizania latifolia | reverse complement strand
CTCGGTAACCGCTCCGAGTGGGAATCCACATCACCATCAGCACCGGTTTATTTCCCCGAAGCGCCCCATCTCACCGTTGAAAATCAATCTAGCGGTCAAACGAAGAAGGCAAACCGACGCCCGCGCTCCAACTGACAGCTGTCCGCCAAATCTCCAAGGGATTCGCACACCCCCCAACTCTGGTTGATGCCCTTCGACTCTACCGGACGCCTACTTGACTCCAACTGACACCCTTTCGATTCCAACGGACGCCTACTCACCAGAACGCCCGAGGGCTAAGACGCCTCTTGACTCCAACGGACGCCTACTCGCTAGAACGCCCGAGGGCTAAGACGCCTCTCGATTCCAACGGACGCCTGATCGCCAAAACGCCCGAAGGCTCGTATGCTCCTCGTCCTGACAAACATCACGCAAGATTTTGGACCTTGGAGCCTATTCTACTAATAAACTCTAAGCTCGGGGGCTACACCCGGCAGGTAGACCTAATCGGTGCCCAAACCAGGTAAGTAAAAAGAGATCCATCGAGAATTTGGCACTCCTCACGGCTTCTCGACTCCATTCGGACGAACATCGCCTTTCTGCCGTAAAGAGCTCAAGGGCTCCTATTGGGTGTATGACCTCGGGGTACTTCCCGAGAGCATTTATGATGATCGAATGGAGCATGGGGTTAGGAAGATGAAGTATTAAAGATGACTTGAAAGGGTCAGACCAGCGTGCATCCCAGAAGCGGTCAGTCGAAGGGGATCCGAGTCCGGCACTTGAGAGGACCCCCCGACCGCTAGGACTCGGGTGGCTAGTTCAATGGTCGGTCCGCACCATCAATGACCATAAACTCCAAGACGTAATAGTCAAATCAATGTGGCAAATAATGCCCTACTTATTAGCCCACGATCCCTAGTGTTTTAAACCGCTGTAAAAAGGATTAATGGGGCTGTTAAGGCCTAAACGGTAACCCCCTGATCCCTACAGTATATAAAAGGGTCGGGGGTACTTCTTACAGGCTACGTTGTTCATGCATGCACACGCATACAAGCTTAAGACCATTTTTAGGTCCTTTAGCTCATACTCCAACACACAGGATTAGGGTTATTATCCTCTGGAAGGCCTGAACATGTCTAAAACCTTTCTGTCTCATATTCTTAGAGGCAACCATTGAATTCTGTACACAGAGATCCCCATACACCTAACTAAAACACCTCTATGGATAACCCCATCGAGGACTGTCGTACTTACGCAACAACACCCCTAATGCTGGAAAATTGTCTTCATCGAATATACAATCAGCATACCGGACAGTAAATAAATCCCCTGTTAGGGGTTCAAGGTATTTAATGATTGATGGAGAATGATACCCGATATATATGCCCAATTTTCTATGAGGGCCCATAGAGGTACGCTACAGTGGTGATATCGGTACGTACACAACGCAACCGAATATATGCAGATGGAAAATACTTGGTTGATTTTCACATATTAATTGCAACGGGGATATTGCATGATATGTAGTTGGTCTGATTTGTATTAAATCAGCGGCGTGTAAGACCGCATGACCCCAACAAGAGGCTAGTAATTTGCAATTCTGTAAAAGTGGTCGAGAAATTAATTTGATTATCTTGATTAGAGATTCAGCAATCCCATTTTATGTATGAACATAAGGTATAGAATGTTCTAGATTAATAACTAGAGCCATACAATAGTCATTAAATGCGTGTGAACTAAATTCAGCTGCATTATCTATCATGATGGATTTTATCCTATGTTCAGGATGATTAGCTCTTAAATTGTTAATTGGAGCCATTAATTTTGCAAAAGCATGGTTCCTTGTAGATAAGAGATATACATGGGACCATCCAGTAAATGCATCTATAAGCACCATAAAGTATCTAAATGGTCCAAATAATGGTTGTATAGGACCACAAATATCTCCTTGATTGTGTTTAAGGAAATTAAGTTGTTCATATTTAATTTTAAATAAGATGGTCTCAAAATTAATTTTCCCATGGCACATGCAGTGCACACAAAATCTGATGATTCAGGAAATCTTGTAAAATTTATGTTGTGACCAACAGAATTGCTAATAATTTTTCTCATCATCCCTATTCCAGGGTGACCAAGGCGATTATGTCAAGTCTTGAATTTATCAAGATTTTGAAAAATTATTTAAAACGCAACATGTGATACGGGTTTGATATACGTGTAGTATAAATCAGATTAAAAAGAAGGAAATTTCTTGAGCATTTCTTAGTTTGAGTCAGAAATGGAAGCCATTCTACATGTAGTATAAGTCAGAAATAAGTATTCTACATTATTTTTAGTTTGAGTTTCGATATGGAAGCCATTAAGACAGATGTCTTTATAACTGAGCAATGTATGAGTTGAATTGGGATACAAGAGTGCATCCTCAATTATTAACTATGTACCAATTTGCAGCGTAATTGTGACTCGACCCGAACCCACAATTAATACATCACGTCCACCGATAATCGTTATATTTCTATGTTTCTTGTGAAGATTTTGGAAATATTTGAGCTCTCGTAGAATTGTGTTAGTGGAGCCACTATCCACTAAACAAATTTCCTCATCTTCCATCTGATAAAATCCCACAAAAGAAAATTTCTATATATAAATGAGAGAAAGGAAAAGGTATTTCATCTTTATATATAGAATATGTACACAATGTTCATTACTACATGCCCAAATATACATTACAATATAATATACAACATTTATAGTTTGAATGGCTAATACATATAAAATATAATTGAAATTTTTTTTGAGGTCCCCATAAATATCCTCGGAGTGATACTCCACGATCATGCCATTTGTGTTGGTGGGGTCTTGCTCCTTCTGATGAACGTCATTTTGAGGGGCGCTTTGAGAAGGTCCCGCAGTCAAGTCATTGACTTGTTGTTCATTGAAGTGCATCTCAAATTTATTTCCATGAACTTGTTTGTCTTTTTCAAACTTGAGATAAAGTTCCACCAGATATTTTGGGATCCTGCATTTATTTGTACGATGATTCGTACAACCACATCGTTGATAAATTTGAGATTTATCTTTGGCGTGGTCCTTGACTGGACTTTTGCCTTTTTCAATCCTATGCATGCGGTGCTTATTTGTAAACTTTGACTTTTCTCTAAAATTTTTATTATTCCATTTTCTGCCATTAAAATTGCCAGTACGCTGAGTATTAGTATGCACTTCAGGAAGAGGAGCAGCACCCGTTGGGCGGTTTTGATGATTTTTCATCAAAAGCTCATCATGTTTCTCGGCCTGAAGCAATGTATATATTAACTCATAATACTTAGTGTATTTTTGTTGGTGGTACTATTGTTGCAATACCTGGAATATAGGATGGAAAGTACACAAAGTTTTTTTATCATGGCTTCCTTAGAAATCGGTTGATCACAAAATTTCAGTCTAGAGCAGATTTTATGAACTGTGGAATTATAGTTTGCTACAGATTTGAAAATCTTGAAAACGAATAAGTGACTATTCGCATTGTGCTTTAGGTAGGATAACATTTTTCTGCTGCTCATATCGATCCTTGAGGGATTTTCATAGAGCAAGTGGATCCTCCTCCATGACATATTCAGTTTTCAAGTCTAGATGAAGGTGGTGTCATAGAAAATGTAATGTGGCATATTTGCTATAATCAGGTGTTTTTGGTGCATTTGGTACTAGATCCATAATAGTAGCAATAAATCTATCGGCGGTCTAATTTATTTTGACATTTTGAGCCCATGTCAAATAATTGCTGCCATCAAGGGCAAGTTCGGTAAATTTCTTTTTATAAATTTCAGCTATGTTCTACATAAAAGAACGTATATTAATTTACTAAGAGAATAAATTATTGTAAAATGTTGTAATAAAAATGTTAAATATGAAGCATTATGATTAATTAGTGATGTAAGTCTTTTATTAAAACGAGCGATAAATTGCTGCTAATATGTTGTATTAAATTCCCGATGGAATTTTTTAATGTTATTATCAACATATAGACTCTGATTTTTTTTTTAATGTGGTATAATTATTTTGAAGGTAGTCACCAGAATGTTGTAGACCTCACAGTATTAGGCAAGAAAAATTTTGCTGCTATTGACATGGACTCTGTCCAATTAAGACAGACAACACTACAGTCACAGCCGATGTCATAGACTCTAATACCTTATTTTTATACCAACATAAATAAAAAAGATAATCATCATCTCATAGCATTTTTAATTCATTCAAGCTGAGGCTCAAAGAATATGTAAAGGTGCATGTAACAAATGACGAACATGTAACATATACATTAAAAATAACATATTACAACAAACATTATGACAAATACAGTGACATTCTATTTTCTGCCTTTATTGTATTATTAGTTACAACAAGCATCTAGTATAAGAACAAATATGTGGCAGAAAATTTTAGGAACACTAAAGTGCCTAGTCACGTATTTGCAGCAATGGTGGAGCAGTAGTCAGGAACATGATATAATCTTCTACTGGAGCATATGAGTATGCTCCCTCTGACTCCTTCATTTTTTCTTCCTTTACATGCAGTCCTGAGGGGAAAACAGCAGAAGGAAATCCTGGCGGAGGAGGAGGCGAAGCTATCGGTGGAGCCACCGACGAAGATGGCGGGGGTGCGGCGAGTAGGACGCGTGGAGGCATGCCAGCACGCGCTGGCGAAGGCGTAGCAGTGAGGCATAACGAGGCACGCCCAGGGGCGGCGCGTGGGTCGAGCACCCAAGCGACACGTGGTGAGGCGCGCCCAGGGGAGGCGCTTGGGCCGGGCGCCCAGGCGGTGTGACTGGCAGTCATCGGGGTGCCCCGTCGGGTGTGCATGGGGGCGCCGTGCCGGGCGAGTGCGGGGTTGTTGCGCTGATCAAGGGCAAGTGTCAGGGTGGCGCAGCGGAACAACAACGGGACAGCTCTCTAGGCAGACGCAGTAGAATATATATAGTATATACAATTTAAATCTATCTTACTGTATAATTAACGAGTTAATTTATCTACCATTATTTATCCTCGACTAAATCTTAGTCATTCATCGCTCATCAGAGTTATCTCAGCCATTCAATCACGTAGGGCGAGGACGACACGCAACCGCATCACCCCCTCTGAGTCCACGGGGCCGAGACGAAGCCTAGCCGCAACGCCATCCCCGCGTCCGCCGGCCCTCGGCTCCCCACGCGCGACGCCCCCCAGCCCTCCTCGTGTCAGACACCCCCAGCTTTGGCGTTCCCAGCCGTCGTGACGCTCGGCTGCCTCCTACCTTTCGCCTTCATCCTCGCCGTCGTGCCAGCGCTCGAGGCCGACGGCAGCAAGTGCTCCTCCATCGGTAAGATCGGCGTCTGCGATCTGGTGCCGTTTCTGGGTTTGGTTCTAGCGGGTTATTGAGTTGTTGATTTGGTTCGTTTGGGGGCTTCAAAGCTCGGATCTTAGTGTTCTCGGGCGTGCGATTTTGCATTGTCGGTGGAATGTGGGTCAGTGGGCATGGATCTTTTCTAGATTTTGGGCTGAATACGCGTGATTGACTGACTTGTTCATTGAGTTGGAGATTCATGGTATCAGGTTTGGCGATCTCATTTATTACTTGTGGTGATTTGAACTGGAACCAACAGAATTGATGATTTGGGTTTATGATTTGGTTAGAGGGCGAGTTCCTTGTTGGATCCTGAGCAGTTGATTTTCTGTATTGACAAAAAAAATGTATGATTATGGTGCTTTGGAAATGATAATTAGCTAAATGCTTGTCTATAGAACCAGATTAACGATTCTGCTATACAAGTTTTCCAGCAAGTGCAAGGACAGAAGAACAAGAAGAAAAACGTAAATCGATTCTAGCAGTAGCTACTGTGGTTAATTAGTGTGTTGTCTGGGAGAAATGGCAGTTCTCTAATAAGGTACTTCTCTCTATTTCATACCCTTAAAAATTAAAATCCTAGAGTGATTAAGTTACTTTTCTTTAGAAATAGGCATAATAGAGCATGCTTGACTACCAATTTCTTTTGCAAATGGGATTGTCTTCTGCATTTGGTTGTAAATGGAGCTAACTTTATGGGCACAATTTAATCAAAATATGTACTACAACTTTCTTTTCATAAAAACTGAATGTATCATTGAAGATTTCTTTCGATCCTATAGTAGCATCATGTCTGTGCATTGCAATGCATCCCAACTGAATGTACTCTGACTCTCTGAGTCTAAAATATATCAAGAAAAGGAGATTCAGTGTTGAATTGATGATTTTCTATCGCTGAACTGCAGCAATTTATGCTTAACACCACATGGTGTTTGGATAACACAAATTCTTTTTGCTTCTTGAAACCAAATTACATAATTTTATCTCTTGTTACATTTCTCATTTTTTTGATAAGCTATTATATCTAATCAGATGCTTCAGATTCTCCCAATGACAAAATCAATTTTTCCTTCGAGGCTAGCCATCGTTCAAATATGATCTGCATGCAACTGTATGCGAAGGAAATTGAATGTCCACCAGGAGCATCTACTGTGGCATCTGTTTTCTCAAGAAATTTGCAAAACCGTGGACTTGACTCCAATAAGCCTGGTGAAGTGAAGGTGCTTGTTTTCTGCATTTGCTTGGTTGCATCTGATTTTCCTGCTTGCCAGTGGTTTCAATAAATTCTCAATTTTTTTAATCTCTTGTAGGATCTTGTTTGGAAAATATGCGCATGGCGGGATGTAATGGTCAGCTAACATATTCTTATTCTTTAAGAGTGATTCTTTTCACATTTTCGTTAAGATTATGATCTTAATTTTTTGTTAAACCTGTTAGCTATTAGGCAACTCATTCATACACTAGAGTTAAATATTTCTGCATAGTCACACCACATAATATCTTGAGTTTCTTCCCCCTTTTCCCTCCAAGATATGCCATCTTAATAAACCTACATATCTATTTTTTTGTGATTCTGGATTTTGATACCTTTTGGACTTCTTCAAATGTCTTTGGTAAATCTTACAGGCTCACATGCATGATGAGAGCTTACGGTACAAAAGCTTATCATCAAGAATATCTTCACCATTCTGGTACAAAATCTTTCCATCAACCGCTTATCAATTTACAGTCTAATTGATCCATTTTACTTTGATAGGCTGCAGATACATATTATAAAAAATAGTGCACCAATTGTTGTTCTATGTGCATAATTTACACAAATATCATGAATTCATGGGCTGCTTCATGCCATAACCTGTCCCTCTTGATACTTCAGGTGTTCATATCCCAAAAAATAGCTATTCAGAAGTGCAATCTTGATGGCAAACCTGTGATTATCACAAGAGTAGTGGACAACATGATTGACAATTTACGCCCTACACGTGCAGAGGCAACTGATGTTGCAAATGCTGTTCTAGATGGTCTGTAAACCTGTATTATATCACAACTACTTGACAAATCTGTAATCTTTTTCTATGCTGCTCAAATGGCAGGGACTGATGGTATTTTGCTTGGGGCAGAGACAGTTAGAGGTCCTTATCCAGTTGATGTTGTGAGTACTGTGGGGAGAATATGTGCAGAAGTATGTTTCTTTTCGACCTTTAATAGTGTAACAGAACCATCAGATATTCAGATTTTCTTGACTGATCAATGGTAAATGCTTCTAGGCTAAGTCTGTGTATATCAGTCTGTTCACTTCAAGAAAATAGTGAGGCATATAGGTGAGCCAATGCCTCACGAAGAATCTATGGCATCATCAGCGGTAAACAATCGATTCATCTAGAACAGAATAACATATACAACCTTTCTATCTATGATTTCTGGTGATAATCCATTTCACTTGTAGGTTCGCACTGCAATCAAAGTAAAATCTGCCACAATTCTTGTGTTCACTTTCTCAGGCAGAGCTGCCAGGTGCTCCACAATTAACTCTTTTCAAGCCTTCATCATTCAAGTGCTATTATTAATTCACTCCAATGCTCCATGCATACTGTCTGCAGGTTAGTCGCCAAGTATAGGCCACCAATGCCAGTGTTGGCAATTGTCTTCCCACGTGAGGGCTCTGATCCAACAGAATATAGATCAAGCTGCCAGTTAGGCCCTGAAGATGCACGTTCTATTTGTTTGAGAGAATATGGATCAGCTCCCGATATCAACATCTACGGAGACCCAACTTTTATATTTCCGTAAGTTTCAGATATAAACTCCCATGAGTTGTATTCTTTCCAACTTGATTTAGCCATGTTTTGGTGATGGTTCCTGTTTTCTGTGAGAGCGTCTTATAGGATTGTTCTTGTTTTGTCGCAAAGCTTGTTTTATGTTCAATTTGATTACTTTGTAAAAGACATGAGTTGTTAGGTTCATCTTTTATTTCGTCCTGAATTTTGGTTTGCCAAGTGGCTAACTCCTTTGACCTTATCAACTGCAGGTATGTCTTAACCTTATGCTATTTGAATTGGTGAAAAGGTCCCTTCGTGCAATACAGGAACGACATATGAATTCTAATAAAAATGTCCCTGTAATTAGAATTATAGTTGCTGATGGAGCAGAAGATGTTATGCTGAAAAGACTCTTGGTTAATATTGCCCTACATCTCATATGTGAAGAGCCCGCAACAGGCTATTGGTGCTGCTATCAAGCATCACATGGTTGGAAAACTCGGTCTCAAGTGAGCACTTTGCCCTAGCTCTCGATTGAAGGTGTGATCTTCATATTTTATACACTGTTGGTTTTTAAATATTTTAATAACTCGTCGTTGATCTCCTTTGATGTAAATATTAATTTATCTTATTATTCGCTTTAAGTTCAAGACATTTATTGTTTTTGATTTTTATTTAAGCGTTAGCACGGATAACTACTAGCGGACTTAGAAGTAAAAATTTTGTTGATAATGTGTTAGAAGTGAAAGAAAATGAAGAACGCAGTGGAACGAACGCAAGAGTGAAAAATTATTTCTTTATTAATTAGCACTAAGTACATGGCAAGTACAATATATACTAACTGAATGGACGGGATGCATGGAGCCATCCGCAGGGCTGTCCTTTCCTTAACCGACGCGTCGGCCAGCATGTAGGCGTTCGGCCAACCGACGCGTCCCTGCATGCCAGCCGTTCGGATGAGATTAATTCTCAACAAAGAAGACAAAACTACCGCCGATTTGTCAAAGATAAAATAAAAAAAAATCTACTATTTCAATAGAAATATAGAGTAGCTCTAGGGGAGTACACCAGTCAAAGGAAATTTATAACTAAGCATATTCACGTATTGGTAAACATAAATAACAGAAATTAAAATCTGGCGGGCGAAGTCATGCATATTGCCGCAATTCTAGCTTCACCCCTGATGTGCTTCGTGTACTAATACTATTACTCTGCTACCTGTTGATCCTTGCTCTTTGTCAAATTTGATACATTTGCATTTATTTTTTTAAAAAAAAGGAAAAAACGCCGCCTGATTTTGACATAGTTTACACATTGATGATTGATGCTGGTTGTTCAATGGTCTCCATCTTGGACGGTTGAAAATGCCATGTATTTTGCTTGCAGATCCTTCACTTGTACTCAGCAGCAGGATTGTCTTTTTGAATACAGGCATTGACAGTTTTGATCAGGACAGGATCTGCGGGATTTAATCACCCAAATCGTTCTCTAAAATATCATTCCTGTTTTGACTTTTGAACGTAAAAGATGACGCATCAGATTCTGACTAAAGTTATCCATAAGCAAACGGTGTAAACGGCAAGAAATTTCTGCCATCTTCTTGCAATTGTCCGTTGTGTGATGATGGAAGGTTTGGAAAATGATACGAAGTATGGGAATTTCATGGTTTTGTTTTGTTAGGCGTTGAATTTCAATTCGTTTGAGTGGTACGCGAGCAACAGTGCAAGATGAATTTGGTAAGATTCAGACATATGTGTTCTGTGATTCTTATCTGAATATTATCACACTAGGAATGCAGAGACAATGGTTCAAGAAGTCAAGACTGCAGTTCATTAAAATTGGAATTTTTATAGGGTGTATTTAGTTCAGTTTTCCCAACCGGTTTCTAGTTTATAAAATTGGAAGCTAAACTAAACAAGTATTAGATTAACTAACTTTTTAACTATAGGAGTTTTTTTATTAGTACAAAGTAAAAGTTGCATTATCCTAGATTCTATAACTCCACGTTTTGCGTTATCAGATCTAAGATAAGGATGATAATTTTGCCCGATTACTCGTGGATAAAAATCCTATTAGAATTGAGTATGTTTCTAATTGTATACATGTTGGTATGATATTAGATCATACTTTATACTGATGGGTAAACAGGTGTATATATAGATATTGACTATTTATATCTACTTCATTCATTTACTAATTAGCCATGAATATATAAATCAATCCCAAAATTGCTAAATCTAGCCAACCCCGTGCCCCTGTGCCTGCTCTCTTTGGTAAGGTTCGATCTATAAATTTCATCTTAGAATTAAAATAACAGCAACTGCATATGTGAAAGAATGTTTTAAAAGCATTATCAATTAAGCTATAGCTCATTTCAACCCCCATCCAGTAATATTTTAGCTGAATAAACTCAAAAAGGGAGTAATCATTCAGTAACGCAGCATTTCTTACTATTAGATAAACCACTTTATTTGCTTACTATTTTATACACATACTAAGAAGTCTATTTTGAGAGTTTGTTTGACAGTCAGCAATCTTAATCTATTTCACGTGAATGGACTAAGATTTTAGTTTAAAATCTAATGCAGTCATACGGAATAGATCAGAATTAATGGCTGTCCAATTATATATGAAGATGGCTGATATGGGTTTTCCGATTGTAAGCTCATGTTCCGGGTCAAAGCCCAAATCGTGAAAGATTGGTCGACGTCGCGGTAATGCGCCGGCAAGCTAAGAGCTGAACGGAGCCACCGGCAGTTTATCGTCGGCAATGTCTTACACCAAATTTGCCGGCACTCCAAACGTGGCTTTTCTTGCTGATTATCTCTTTAATTTATAAAGTTCACCTAGACATAGAAACTACCAAAACAGTAAAGTACAAAATAATAATAGGTTACCAACTATTAATAGGATAACAATAGGACTCTTCTTCTAACAGCGGCAGCCCTAACCAGATTAGTTTAGGACTCCAGCCACAACCCTGATTAACTTTGCAATTATTGACGTTGTTTCCATAAATAAACATGATAAGGTTTTGTCGTATCAATGACAATAATCAGCTCTCTGTAATAATATTATAGCAAACGGATAAACGGTATACCCGCATGTATATGGCTTCCACCGGTATCGAGTACAAGTATGGGTTTTTACCTAATGCGGATAATAGACATGGGTATAGGTATAAAAATACTCCCTGGGTATAGGTATAGGTATGAGTATACAGTATATGTACCCGTAATATTTGATTATCATGTCAATCCGTATGAGTTTATATTATTTGTTATTAATTGTGTTAAGGAATTGTCGTTCCCTGTTGTTTATATCCATCATCTTTTAACTTGTGCGAAAATAATTTCATCTTCATGGGTATCTTGTTGGTAAGATTCTTTGATATGCAGATTGATTTTAGCTTTAACCATAAGACAACGGTAGTTTTCTCTTACAAAACCTCTTGCAAAATATTATTCGATAAATAAAAATAAATTTAAGATAAAGCCTTACGCATCATCTAAATCATGTAGCGAAAGGATGGCACACATTTTCACTTACCATAATGAAAACCTATCTCGATCTAATAGTGGGATATCATACTTTAAACTTTCCATGACAAATAAATCCTGAATTTACTGCTGAAAGGGAGATTATGTATATGTTGCAGAAACGCAAACCTCTGGTACAAGTGCGTGTACCTAGAGCGAATATCAGGAAGTCTCCTGTAGTTTTGAGGTGTGAATGTAGCAAATCCCGTTGAAACCTCAACTTCTGGGTACACCGGCTGTGTGCAGGTAGCAATTCCACCTGGATGACTGCTTT
The DNA here is from genome assembly GCA_000418225.1 of Zizania latifolia. Classification (NCBI taxonomy): domain Eukaryota; kingdom Viridiplantae; phylum Streptophyta; class Magnoliopsida; order Poales; family Poaceae; genus Zizania; species Zizania latifolia. The sequence goes on along the minus strand of KE372486.1, from coordinate 213,729 downwards.
TCTTTTCCCCGGAGCACGTTGCACCGAAGGAGCTAGTTGTGCACTTGATTTGACAGAGCAGGGCAGCAGCTGCGATTTAATTGGGGTGGAAAAACTGATTCGGTTGGGCAGCGCAGCAGCAGAGATTTCTTGAATCCGAGTCGGCGAGAAATCAGAACACGGTCTCGTCGAAACAACGGGCTGGCAGCAACGACCGAGTCGGATTCACGGCGCGAGAAGAAATCAATCCTTTGAACAGATGCGTGGATCTGTCCAGCAAATCGATTTTGCACGGAACGAAGCCGGCGGCGGGAATCTATAATGCTCTGATACACTTGTTAGAAAAAAGCAATCATAGAAAAATAAGACGGAAATTTTAAGCAGAAAACACTTACCAGAAAAAATCACGGACACGTGAACAGCAGAGGAGAGCTGTACAAAAGCAGAGGATTACAAAACACTACATTCCTATACTGCATACAAGATGTATTTATAGTAAGAAAATGACATTTGTCATATAAGGACTCTACTCTAGAATATGAGCCGAGTCCAATTAGAATTTATATCAAACTCTAACAAGGATAACAATAGGACTCTTCTTTCTAACAGCCGGAGCCCTGACCAGATTAGTTTAGGACTCCAGCCACAGCCCTGATTAACTTTCCAATTCTTGACGCCATTTTCGTAGGTAAACATGATCATGTTTTATTATATCAATGACAATAATCAGTTTTTTAATAAAATTATAGCAAACAGGTAAATGGTATACCCGTGGGTATATGGCTCCCACGGTATCAAGTACAAGTATGTGTTTTTACCTAATGCGGGTAATAGGTATGGGTATAAAACTATTATGTGGGTATGGGTACGGATATGTGTATGCAATACCTGTACTCGTGATACATGATTGTCATCCCTAATCATATCCTTTCGTTAGTGTGTATGAGTTTATATTATTTGTTGTTAATTGTCTTAAGAAATTGTCATTCCCTATTGTTTAGCTTTATGAAATTGCTATACCGTATATCCACAGCTATTTGAACCAAACAACTTTATAGCTTTTTCATAGTTCACATCAGTTTTTTTTTCACAGCTCACAGAAGCTTTGTCAGAATCAAGATGCTTTCTTTTGAAAACATAAAATTTACGAAAGATATTTTGACACCATGATCAGATGAAAGAACCCTGACTGAACTACATCCTAACATGAACAAAAATGTCAAGAGTATCCATCCTCCACACTTGTTACCTGGCACGCACTACACTCACTGACAACTGGTTCATTGAGAAGGGTAAATTGTCGGAGTTGGATAGCAAAGACGAAGACCCTGAGCTATCTCTCTTCGCATTCGATCCCTTGATGTTGATGAATGGAGGCTGAGTAGGTCGAGGCAGCTCACTGTCCCTACTGCCCAACATCTCAACCACCTTCCACATTGGCGGCCGAAGGTTGGGTGACGCCTGAGCACATAGCAACCCAACGTGGAAGACCTTGAGGGCCTCCTCCCCCTCTGCACATTGCTCTCGGAGGTTTGGATCCAACAGTTCCATTAGGGTACCTGCGTTATAGTGCTTCCATATCTGAAGAATGAACAAAGCAGTAGCATAATATCTTCATCAGATTTCCTGGAAATGCTACAGTGGATAATACTTGACAGTAGGATGAAATGTAACAGGTGTACCAGTGACATGAGGGAGTGCCCGTCTGCCGATGAAGCCACTGAGTTGTGGCTCTTCCGTCCCGTGATGATCTCGAGGACTAGCACGCCGTAGCTGTAAATGTCAGCCTTCTCTGTCAACTGCCCATGGACAATGTATTCAGGAGCCATATATCCACTGTTTACAAACAGGCAAAGTTAGTACCAATTCTTTAGACAAATTGCACAAATTTCTTGTCCCATCCCATCAGATACAGATACAATTTCTCCCTACGTTTTCAAACCGTAGGACTTACAAAGTTCCCGCAAGGCCGGTGCTGAGGTGGCTCTGATCCTCCATGAAGTTCCTCGCCAAACCGAAATCGGCAATCTTAGGCCTGAACCTCTCATCCAGCAGTATGTTACTGGCCTTTATATCCCTATGTATGATCCTGATCTCAGAAGCATTGTGGAGGTATGACAGGCCCTCGGCCGTCCCAAGGATGATTTCAAGCCGCCGCTCCCAATCCAATGCGGTCTTCTTGAATGCATCTGCACCATCAAGCATGTAGCTTCAGAACGTAGCTGCATTGTCAGGTATGCATGGCAAAACCAGGAATTCAGGATGCAGGATTGTTTTTGACTTTTTTCAGTGCTCTGGCTAGTACCAAACAAGTAGTGATCCAGGCTGGTGTTGCAGAGGTACTCATAGACCAGGAGGCTCTCGGGTCCCTCGACGCTGCATCCGAGGAGCTTGACGAGGTTCTTGTGCTGCACCTGACTGACGAGGCGCACCTCGTTGAAGAACTGATCGGCCCACTGCCTCGTATTGAAGAATAGGCGCTTCACGGCAATTTCCCGGCCATCAGATAGCACACCCTGCCAACATATCAGAAGCATTAACTACTAATTGTATCTATGTTGTTTCATATATATATACATACATATACATATATCACAATGTACCTTGTAGACTGATCCATAGCCGCCCTGGCCAAGCTTGTTGATCTGATCGAAGTCTTCAGTCGCCTTGCGCAATTCTTCGTACTTGAAACTGAGGTGCGATGCGGCGATGGCGCGAACGATCTCACTTGATCCATCCATGTCTGTCAATCCGAAGAGTGCACGACAGTGTTAAAGACTTTCATCAGAGTGCAAGTATAGTAGCATCATGTTGAAAGTTCATTTATGTACCGTCATGGTGATCGTTTCTTCTATCCCTCATTTTTGCCCACACGAATGCTATGCCAAGGACTGCCAGAGCAGAGAAGACTGAGGCGATCACGACGATAATTATGTGCCGGTCTGACATGAAATTTCAGGGGAAAATGTCAGTTTGCTTCGAATTTGTTGGAGATGAACTTTATCTTTTTACGGATTTTGTAGCTTCACCATCTGAGATCTTCTTGTTTACAATTGAATTCACATCAGAGACTCTGTTTTTAGATGAACTGACGCTGTTGCTATCACTAAAATTCAGACACGGCACGCAGCTCCCCATCCGTCAAAGTTTCTCTTTTTTTTTGACAGATTCCCCTTGAAACATGAGTAGGTGACCGAGTGCCACAAGAAAGACCAAAATTGCAAACGTGGCAGGAGATTTCTCAAGAAAAATGTGCTCTATTTCTAAGAGAAGAAATTGAAATTAGTTAGATGCACTCACTGGATGAGCTGCCGCCGCCGCCGGCATTCGCCTGCAAGAAGAACGGCTGCGTGGAGTACCTGACGACGCAGCCGGCGTTCAGCCCGTACCCCTCGGTGGCGCGCGGCAGGCACTGCCGGACGACACGGTCGCGCGCGCTCGCCACGCACGCCGCGCACGCGCTGGCGTTGAGCGACCTCCAGCACTGCGCCGCCGCGTACACCCGCGGGCCCGCTGACGCCGATGCTCTGTAGTAGTAGTCTCTGGCTCCCGGCGCGGCCGCCGTGACGTTCTGCACCAACACCGCCGCCGCTGCTGCGAACGCCGGCGCGGAGACGGTGGCGTTGGAGCAGACCGCCGTGTCGTTGGCGTCGGACGCGACGGCGGTAAAGTTGTCCGGGGCGAAGCGGAGGAAGCACCCGTCGAGGTAGATGCGGCCGCCGGTGGCCGGTAGGCAGTGGGGTAGCTTGACGCGGCTCTGCGCGTAGCAGAGCTGGCAATCCGTCGGGGAGAGGTAACCAAAGCACTGGCCAAGCCCAAACACGGCGTCAGCGCCCAGGCCGGAGGCGGCGACGCCGAAGCCGGAGCGCGTGACGTTCTGGTAGATGAGCTCCATCGTGTTGACAAAACTAACGTCGAAGCCCTCCGGGTTGGGCGCCGCCGTGTTCCCGCACACCGTGGCCAGTATCACCGGCGTGGCGCCCGCGTCGGTGGCCGCCGCCGCCGTGGCCACAGCTCCGGCGAGGAGGACGTACCGGAGTGCGGCCAAGCAGCCGCGCGCTCCTCTCGGTCGTCGCTGCATGGCGGCGCGCGAGTGCTTGGTTGCCAGTTTGCCACTAGCTTCTTGGCGGCGTGATGGCCATGTTGTTAATGCGAGCGCGCTCCAGGTCTGAACGGAGGTAGCAGGAGGGGGATGGGCTTCAGAGAATAATTTTTTTAAATAATATATTTTTATTTGAAATTGCACTCCAGTATGTGATATCAGAAAATCATAAAAATAATCCTATATCGACGCATAAAGTTCCGGCACTTCATCTACCGACAGAGACTCTATTGGTAGTCCAACGCGTCGACAGAGCACTCTGTCGTAGTCAACACCTTTGTCGACATTCAACTGTCGATAGAAGGTTCTGTACGCGTCCCACACGGCTGGCTGGCGCAGTCCCAAGGCGAGCGCGGGCGTGGGTGCGTGGCACGCGGGGAGTCGAGGTGGCAGGCACGGCTAGTTGGCGTGGCAAGGGCGTGGGCACATGGCGTGCGGAGGA
>KE372486.1:183935-208781 GCA_000418225.1 Zizania latifolia | reverse complement strand
GGGCGGGAGCCGAGGTGGCAGGTGCGTGGGCGGGCACGGGCACCAGCGACCGTTTCGCTGGGATCCGATGGTGTGGAGCCACCTAGGGTGTTGTGAAGCTCACCTTTGACTACTGTGAAGTGAGTCCAGCGATCGCTCCACACCGTTGGACGGCTGAGATCTGACTGCTCCCTAATATCAATGTCAGATGAGCTGGATCTATGGGAAAGACACCCTAAATCAGAGAGAACTATGTGGTTAGAAGAGTAGGAGAGACAAATAAGAATAGGATGGTGCTTAATTAGTGGCAAAATCTAAAGTCTCCCATAAATACAAATATACAATGTTGATCCATGTAAATCCAAGAACAAATATAATTATATAGAGGATGGACTTGACTAGTTTAGCTTCAGACTTTATAGGATATGTTGGGCTATATCACCTAACCTCGTAAATAAATAATTTGTGCTTCTTAGGACAAGTTCAACGGTGTCTACAATATAATTAATGTCATATATAAATATAAATATCAGTAGGGATAACTAGTAAAACGGTTGCCAAAGAAACACCATTTGATTTTAATTTGTTTCAAAAGTGGTATATTGAATTTGTTAAAAAAATACATAAAAATAATAGAACTATCTTTTCCTAACTCTGCAACTTTATATCCATTTCAGATTTAAAGGTCTGTCAAATTGTGCCGGAGCTCAATTCGATTATCAGTAATTCGACTGAAATATAATCACCTAATTGTCAGGACAAAAAAACCCTTATAATTAAGCATGTTCCCCTGATTCAGTACAAATGGAGAGCATTGAAACTGGACGATAGAGGTTGGCTCAGGGTTATACATTATGGAAATTAAGAAAAACGTTTAGGAAAATATTGTAATTTAAATAAATTTTAGCTAAATTTGGATAAATTTTAGCTAAACTCAACGGAACTACAGTTTTTGGCTTCTTAGAGGACCGTTAATCCTGAAATTTTGATAGAACCGGATTAGGGATGGGGGAAATTGACAATAGGAATGGATAACCATTTTCATCTCTGATTGGAATGAAGTTTTCAGTCCATGTTTCTGCGTGGGGAATAATACGTCTTCGTTCCTATATTAAAATAAAAAACTATATAGAGATGGAATGGTTAGGCTAAATAATATAGCGAGTTAGATTGTAAGTTAAAATAAATTGATTGAGTAAAATCATATACATTCGAGTTCCGTAGGAAAAAAAGGACGAGGATGGAAAACCATCCCCACCCCGCTATGGAGAATTTTTACTTGCTTCCCGAGAAAAAAATTAGCCTTGTCTTGGTCTCTTAAATAAAGGAATTTATCGTCTCGGGATCAAGATCAGTCCATTGACATATTTAGTGGGTGTTTGGTTCCCAAGGGCTAAAGTTTAGTCCCATCACATCAGATGTTTGGGTACTAATTAGAAGTATTAAACGTAAGTTAATTAAAAAACTAAGTACATAAATGAAGGATAATTCGCGAGGCGAATCTATTAAACATAATTAGTTCATGATTTGACAATGTAGTGCTACAGTAAATATATGCTAATGATGGATTAATTAGGTTTAATAGATTCGTCTCACGAATTAGCCCAGAGCTTCTGCAATTAGTTTTATAATTAGCTTATATTTAGTCTTTTTAATTAGCATTCGAACATCTGGTATGACAAGAGCTAAACTTTAGCCAAGAATCCAAACACCCTCTTAACCCGGGGGCTCCACGCCTCCACGGCTGGCGCCGGCCCCGAATTCCGGCTGGTCATATCTGTTAACGCCGCCGGCCGGGCGCTTTTTACTTGCACGCGTCAGCACGTGCCTACTGTGCCGTCTGTGCGTGCTACGTCGACGTGTGGCTGTGTGCGCCGGTGGTCACCGACTCACCGTCGTCGGGCCAGCACATGGCGGCGGCCGGCGGCCGGCCCTCACCAGTACGTGTATACTGCTTGCTACAACAGCAAACGTGTTCGCTGCTAGTGAGCTGTCGTCGTCAGTATCGTCCATGGACAGGTTGATCGCTAACCGTATCGCATCTGTTCAGAAAGATACATGATGTGCAGATGTGGTTTGTTTGATCTAATGATCTTCTCTTTGTTTGATGAAAATAATACATATGCATATAGTTTAATCTTCTTGGATTTATAATCGATTCGTATATGTTTGTGCCCTCATTCGGTGGAAAGAGAGATGAGAAACAGAACTGAGATCAATTACTCTATCATATTGACATCATTTGGGATACTACTCAAACTAGAGTTTAAGTAAACTAATCTACCCCTAATGGACAAAAGCTTCACTTGCCAGAAACCCAACCTCTGTTCCAATTTATTTTCAACTGATTTCCAATCTTTATTTGTTATAGATCCTTTTGTTATCCACTGGGATCCCCATATTTATCCATATGAAAATCTCCGTATATACATGATAACATTGTGATTAAGAGGCATTGACTATCTTGAACTTTAAAGTTCTTCGGCCTTGAGCTGTTATTCATTGGGTCTAGACTTGAGGGTGGTCTTCCTACTTGGGCCATCTTAACTGGTAACTGGTTTGTCATTCTTATTGGTCTTTATCAATCAACGTCTATGGCTGGTCTTTGTCGTCATCATCGTGTTTCGCTATCTCCGGTGACTTCCGCATGATGTATCGACGAAGTTAGAGCAAAATAGAAGAGATACGAAATTAGATTGATATAGACTGATTTTCTTAACCATACCACTTATTAAAGGGTACGTATCTGGTGCAAATCATCTACCCCGTGTAACCTTAGAAACTATGAATTAAGGCTACAAGATGCTAATCCAATGAACGGGAGGCTTAACTGTAAAATAAGTGGCCGACAGGTAAGGGGACTTAACTGCAAAATAATCTCACCACTAACCCTATCTATTGGATTAGCATCTTATGGTCTTGATTTATAGTTTCTAAGGTTACACGGGGTAGATAGTTTGCACCAGATACATTCCCCTGATTAAATTATGATGGATACATGGATGGCCAAATTATAAAGGTAATGGTTAATATTTTTAGTAGATACATTTGCACCTATAAATGATAATGGGGTTTCGTCTCTGGTCTGATGTATTTTTAGAACTAGGATGGCTCGCACAACCATATTGGCGTAGGTCTCCTGCTCATGCCCTCCTAGGTCTTACGGTGTTGGGTGTTGCACGTGGGAGAAGTTAACTTTAAGGATCTATGGGTGCATAGGTAAAATAATAAACTTATACCCAATTCTGCTTTAATGTAAAGGCTCAACTAGATAGATCCATGAGTCAAAAATTAAACCTAAACTAACTCCAACGGGGTTCTAGTCCCGTCAGTTATATTGTAACTCCTACTATAGCTGCTGCATGCGTGACAAGGAAAGATGAATGCAAAATGGAGTTGCGTGCATGTCTGCTGCTACTACAGTACTACTCATAACTCGTACAGTCAAAGCGTGTCCAATAAATGGATTCATTCACGCACAAAGATCGGACGGAAAGCAGGCCATTCCTTGTCAAAAAAGAAAATTGATCGTTTGTCTAATTTCATTCCTTTGACGCTTTGCTTATTTATTATCAAAGTTTTGTCTAGTTTAGTTCTTATTATTTCTTGCATGCAATGAAGGACAGGTGATGACCGTGCAGAGATGAAGGGTAGAGTGTCTTTTCACATTAGATACGATGCTTAAAGAAAAGTAAAAAATAATTAAGATAAGCAAAGCGGCAAAAATCAAATTAGGCAAAATTTAGGATGGCAAATAATGTAAACATATTTATCGGCTCTTACCTCGCTATTTCAAATACCGAATTTGCTCATGACATGAGCGTCCCCCAAACCACCTACTTGAGAGGACCCGATAACAACAACCCATCAGTTACCACTATTACTAAGGGATGACTACGTCTGGACGGAGTCAAAAAATTAGACAGTTGTTCTGGTCATTGAATTACGCGCATCAAAAAAAACAACGTACGTTGCTGTTGGAAGTGGGCCACCCTCTGCACGTTAAACGATCCAGGCCAGTGGACCAATGTTTCGCTGAAATTTCGGTGCTGAAATTTCGGTGGAACATTTTAAATAAAAAAGTAAAATATTTATCTTTAATTAATGAGATATTCGTAACAGGTGAAACATTCGAAACGAAAAGAGTGAAAAACATTTAAAATAAAATAATAAAACATTTAAATTAAAAGGGTGAAATATTTTGTCCTCACGTATAAAACATTGAGTTCTAGCTACTGTAACAGGTGAAGCATTTATCTTCAATTACTGAAATATTCATATTTAACTAGTGAAACATTCATATTCAATTGGTGAAATATTCGTCTTCAACATGTGAAATATTCGAAATAAAAATAGTGAAAAACATTTGAAATAAAATGGTGAAACATTTAAAATAAAAGGATGAAACATTTTGCTCTCACATATAAAGCATTGAGTTCTAGCAACTATAACAGATGAAACATTCATCTTCAACAGGTGAAACATTCATCTTCACCTGATAAAACATTCGTCTTTAACTAGTAAAACATTCATCTTTAAAATACGTTGCTAGTTGTGTATTGGGTTATCTGTGTGCTGGGCTGCGCACGCATAGCCAAAACTTTATTTAGGCTGAATTATTTGGGTTGTACGCGCATAGTTAGAACTTTATTTGGATTAAATTATTTGGACCAAACTTCCAGTGGGCTACGTGTCTGAGAGTCCGATAAAAAGCCTTCCCTGAGACGGTTGGAGGATAGCATTTCCGTATTACTAACCCAATTACTACTGTACTGATCTAATTTGACGGTAATCAACCATGGCATAATGATGGTAAATTAAGATCGATTATTACTATTATTGATTTAATTTAATAATAACTGATGTGATTACAACTGTTACGTCCGATGGTCCGTTCACTGTGTCCACCGCTGCGGTGTTGTCACTTGTCCTGCCCAGTGCCCAATGCCCAATGCGGCATCGCCATCGTCACCACGCTCCCCGACCCCGAGTCCCCGTTTGGCCGTTAACAATATGTAGAATCAGGTGTTCTAGTGAGATGGATTAGCAAGAGCTGTGTGTTATTTTTTCTATGTTGCAAATTGTTTACTGAAATTATATCACTGCTGACAATATTGTTTGCTGAAAATTAGGGAAGTGTTACCGTTTTAGTTCACATCAATTAGAGAAGTTTTTCTTAGTTATTTCAATGCACATGAATGCATGGAATTAAGGAGTTTGGGTGCCCCGTCCTTGGACAGTATTTGGGAGGTATATATTAATTGCCAGTGTTAACCAATATATTATATATACACACACACACACACACCTAGATGACACTTTTAGAATTGTAACTTAAAGACATGCATGCCAGAAAACAAAACAAAAAAATCAAAGTTCATTATTCCATATTGTTAACACTATGGTGTATGTTTGTGCATTGGGCTATAAGTACGTTGATGTTATATTATGTATTTTTGTTGTCAAGTACGTATTATCCGATAATTTTATTTTATTTTTATCAAAATCTACTATTTCTAACATTTTAAATAATTCATTTTGTATCCTCGTACACTTAACACTTCGAATCTAAGATAAAGAAATATTGTAAAATATTATTCGTCCTAATCTACCGCTTTCATCCCTATTGCTATAGGGGTTATAAACATTACTATGTTTTGCATATAGGCCCCTGACTCATGTCGATGCAGAGGTGGCCAAATGGGTGGCCCGACACTAGCACGGCCCTAACACGGTTGAGCACGGCACTATTAGGCATGACACTATTAGGCACTAAGCCCTAATCGTGATGTGCCAGTCGGGCGGCCCAGGCACGGCACTAAGCAAGCTTAGCTGTGCCGTGTTGGCACGACGGCACTGTTGGCCCGACGGGCTAGTGCCGGCCCAGGCACAACGCAGCAGAAAATATCAGAATTCAACAAGATTCCAAAATTTCACAGCAGCAGCACAAAATCACCCAGATTTCAACATTTTACATCACAAATTGACAAAATATTGTACAGAACACAATCTAACTCAGAAATTCACAATTTCACACAATTTACAGCAAAAAAACAAATTACAGCCAGAATTCAATGTTCTCACTAGAATTCACCCAAACTTCACAAGAATTTACATCAACAGCCAATTTCACAGCCACAAAAATAAATTACACTTCATAGCTAGAATTCACAGCCACATCACAAAATTTCCAACATTTCAGAGCCACCTTACAGCCACTTTACAGCTAGAATTCACAATCTCACAGGCAGTTCACACTTCACAGGCAAGCAAAATCACAGAAACAGAATAACAGATACAAAACTTAAAATAAGTTTGAGCTGGTGCAATGGCTGCCTCGTTAAAAACCTATCTAGGTAAAACTCACACCTCGTGAGAAACCCTAGACAGGAAAAAAGAGTGCAGCCCAGCTCAATCAATTAATAACTAACAGTTCAGTTCAATTACATCCTAGTTCATAATTAAGTTTAACAGAAAAGACAGAAATTGAAGAGAAGACATTATATCACATTTGCTGATTAACATCAAGGTAAAGATTATCAAAAGAAGCTTAAAGTTCCTTGTCCTCCACCATGTGCTGGATTCTATTTTCAGCAGCTTCCCAATCCTTAATACATGATAGAATCTCCACCATTTCAGGAGTCAAACATCGTCGGCGCTTTTCAATGACCCTGCCACAAAGACTAAATGCAGACTCTGATGAAACAGTAGAAACATGCACACTCAGAACATCTCTAGCTAAGATAGAAAGAACTGAAAATGACCGTTTGCAGTCTTGCCACTAGTTCAAACAGTTAAAATCATCATCATATTGATTGATAGTGTCACTGTCCAAATATGTTGAAAGTTCAGATCCTATGCTACCAGGAACAGGATTGCTTGTAACATGCAAAAGGGAAGTGGCAGATGTTCTTGTGGACATACTAGAGGAGGTGGAAGTGGAGAAAGGCATATACGAGAATCACTTGAAGCATCATCCAAAATCTGATCCTAGGCAGTTTTTTTACCAGAACTGTCTGGCTGTGATGTCCTCTGCAATCTCACTGCACCAAACTTATTCTCATATGTGTTATAAAGTATAGAAAGATGAGCTCTTACCTCAATTAAATATGCAAAATAATCAATACTAGTAAAAGTAGATAACAACCTAAACACACTGTAGAAATATTTCAATTTAGCTCTAGGATCCAGGATAAATGCAATAGAATAAAGCAATGGTATGTCCCTCTAGTACTTAAGATCTTTGTCTTTCATAGAGATAACTACATTTCTAAGCAATATATCATTCTCATAAGTCTACAGGTATCTAGCAAACTAAATAAGATGATGCAACATAATGGGAGAGGTAGAGTCATAAACACCAGACAGAACAACAGTTGAATCATAAAATAGCTCAAGAAATGATAGAATTTTTTCTGCAACATACTAATGAGATTCTATTAGAAGAAGAGGCTCACCATCTTTTCTGGGGTAGTTAGTCTCAATGAACACACTAAAGGTGTTCTTGTAAGGGACCAGATGTTTAAGCATCAAATAGGTAGAGTTCCACCCCACCTCCATGTCCAAGCCAAACTTTGTAGGACGTTCACCAGTAGCAATGTAATAACTCTTATATGTAGCAATGCGTTGGTTAGATGAGTTTAGAAATGAAATTGCAGTCCTAAATGCTTCAAGGTAAGGCTTAAGCATCTTCAAGCCAGATTTAACAATAAGATTAGTAATATAACAAGCACATCGCTGATGCAAGAAAATGTCACCAATATAACCAGACAAGCTAGGTGTGACCGCAATTGTTGCACTTAGCTTCATACCTGACGTTTTTGCCACCAATTACCTTAAATATATTCTCGAAGTCATTCCAAACATCAGAGGTTGAGGAATGAGACCTCTTCTTGCTGCCTAGGAGGAGTCCATGGGGTCCTGACCCACAACCTCTTGGCCTGCCGTAGCGCCACCACCCTCGGCATCGCCTTTGATGTCGATAGGATCGGCACTGCTGTGGCCGCCTAAGAGCTCCTCCCTCTCCATGCCTAAGTCTTCTTTATCATCCCTAGGTTGACCCATCAACCAAAGTTCATCGTTGATGGAGGGCACATCCACTTTGTTGTCCATCGCCGGCCCTCCGGTTCCTCAATGGATTTCTATAGATACAACTGTTAGCACAATAATAGTTGTACAATCAAAGTAAGTACACAGAACAACTAGTGTTTACCTCGAATCCGGAGCACTAGAGCAGCCAGCGAGGTCAACAAAGCAAGGATCTAGCCTCTAGAAGATGATGAGCAAACTTGGACAAAAGGGTCAGAGAACAGCAAGTATGTAAAACTAGAAACCCTAGATACAGAACAGCAAGGATTCAAGTAAAGAAATAGGCAACAACAAGTGTACAACAACATGAACAAGTATATAACAGGAACAACAAGTATATAAATCGACAGGAACAACAAGTAATTAATCTAGAACATCAAGAACATCATGTATACAAACAACAAGTGTACAGAAGTAACACAACAGCTAGAACATCATGCATACAAACAGCAAGTGTACAGCACCAGGAACAACAAGTGTACAGTAGCAGGAACAACAAGTAATTAATCCAGAACATCATACATTGGTGATACAGAAGTAACAGAACAGCTAAAACATCATGCATATAAACAGTAAGTGTACAACAATAGGATTACAGGAACAATAAGTGTACAGCAGCAGGAACAACAAGTAGGTACCTGCTGCTGTGCTGCAATGGTTGCCGACTTGCCAGAGAGGAAGAACCGAAGAAGAGCAACAGCACGGCACTCGCACGATGATCTGGCGTCCCGCACGGCCGCACCAGCTAGGCCACCACCAGATCGACCAACGGCACGGCGGCGTGTGAGACGGAGAGGGGGAGGGGATCAGGGAGGGAGCGGGTAGCCGGGTAGGTACCTGGCGGCGCAATAGCTATTGGGTTATGAGGAGGCTACGCTAGCGTTTAATTTTAAAAATTTACCCCATTAACCCAGGAACTATGCGTGTAATGGGATCATGGATCGTTACCTCAGGCCTCGAGACGCGCTCGGGCAGCGAAAGTAGAGTCGATGAAGCGCGTCCTTGACCTGCTCCTCACAACTCCGTCCGTTCGTCGGCGATGAAGTCGGTGTATTCCGGCGTTCTCCAAGGAAGAAAAACAGCACCGATGCAGCAACGGTGCCTCTACGGCATCCACACGTACAGGGACGGGATCACCTCGCGCTGGCGTGCTAGTACCACTCGTGAGATCCAGAAGATTAATCACAACACTTGTGATCGTGGAGAGAGGAGAGGTGGCAGCTAGGGTTCTCAACCAGGAGCAACCGCAACAACAATTAGCAGCCTTTTCGTGCTTGCCCCACCTCTCTTTATATAGTGCCCCATCATGGGCCTTTAATCCGTATTAAAGCCTAACAGATCTAATATGTTCGTCTGGCCCGAAACTTCCGGCTACAGTCGGAACTTTCAGACCCCGAAACTTCCTGCTACAGCAGGAACTTTCGAAAATGACCTTCTGTATCGAATTAATTCTCGACTCGGAACTTTCGGTTCGTCCAGAACCCGGAACTTCTGGTTCATCCAGAAAATCAAATACCGGGGCTGACCCAGAACTTCTGGTCCTACCAAAACTTCTAGATGCTCCAGAACCCGGAACTTTCGGCTACAGCCGGAACTTCCGGTTCCCCTAGAATTTTCTTGAGCACAATTCCATCAATAGCTACCGGAGAGGAGGAAGGCAACTCAAAGATGACCGGCGGCCCTCAGCCCGCAGCCCACAGCCACCAGATCTACCGACGTAGCAACAGATGGAGAGGGGGGAGAAAGGGAGCGAGTCGAACTGGCGAACCTATCAAAGAAGAAGACGACAGGCCAACGGCGCGATGGAGGAGCCGGTAGATCGCCAGATCTAGACGACCACAGCAAGGAAATCAAAATGTAGGGTTTTGGGCGGAGGCACCGAGGCGAATGAGAGAGAGTGAGGAGGGGAAAATGTAGGGTTTCGGGGGCGGATTGTGGCGTCGGGCGGCATTTTATACCGGCGGAGGGATCGACGATTGAACAGTCCAACTGTGAAGCGGTGGGATCGGATGGCTAGAGGCTAGCGCCAGGGGGTCATGCCACCATCGGGTCGGCCCAAATAGTCGTGCCGTGCCGGGCCGGCACTATGGGCCGAGGTGCCGGCCCAGGCACTGCACTACACCTAGTGCTGGGCTGGCACTAGCACTAAACCCATATTACCGGGTCGTGCTAGTGCCGTGCTTTTTAGGGCTGGGCCTAGTGTTGCTCACCAGGCCCGGCCCATTTGGCCACCTATATGTCAATGCGGTTTGAAGCGAACCAGATATTTCTCATTTAGGCCCCTAGTTGATCGCTATGGTTGGAAGCGATCCTGATATTTTTCATATAGGCCCATGGTTCTTGTCGTTACTGTGGGTGTGATCCTGGTATTTTTCATTTAGGATCCTGATTCGGGTTGATACCGTTGGTAGTGAATAGTGATCAGGATATTTTGCATTTAGGACCCTGATTCAGGTTGCTACGGATAGGGATGGCAATTGTACCCTGTTGGTGTAATGAATTATTACACAACAGGTTCAATAAGCCTCGAAGATTTTAAAACTCAGTCTAAGTATTTTGATCCGGAAGCAGGCCTCCGAATGGAGTAATACTGTACGTCCGAAAGTATGTGTATTTCTGTTAGGTAAAACAGTACGTGATCCCCTCCTCGGTAGTAAAGAGGAGGTATTTATAGGCATAATTTGTAGATGGTAATATGTTTTTACCCCATACTTATAACCAACTATGCCTGTAATACACAGTACAAATACACATAGGGGTAGTGTAGTAAAAAGCTGTATGTAGTGCTGTAAAGTATACGTCCTATCAGAAGGGACGTATACCCTCGGTATTGGCCAGGGACCTCGAAACGGTTTCAACCCTTCGAGCTGGTATTTTCTAAGGCTCTGTTACAGGAGGCTTCAGAAATATTGACTTCAAACGTCTTCAAAGGCTTCGGGGAGCTTCTTCAGGCTTTGAACGCCTTGGAGGGTTTCTGGGAACCGAAGCCTCTAGATCATAAAGAGGTTTTAGGCACCTTAATTAATCCTTGATGGCTTCTTAAGTATGGCGGAAGATAATTTCCCTAACATACCCGTATACCCATTTACCTGTGGGTAAAAATCCAATTAGGGTCGAGTATGTTCTAAATTTTATACCCGCATGTATTTTATACCCGACGGATAAACAGGTACGGGTATAGGTATTGACTACCCATACCCGCTTCGC
This sequence comes from Zizania latifolia, assembly GCA_000418225.1. NCBI lineage: Eukaryota > Viridiplantae > Streptophyta > Magnoliopsida > Poales > Poaceae > Zizania > Zizania latifolia. The sequence goes on along the minus strand of KE372486.1, from coordinate 197,507 downwards.
CCATTTACCTATTTAGCATAATATATAAACCATTCCAAAAGCAAAATCCTAGTTTCACACCTCTCCCTGCTCTAGCCGCCATCCCCAATCCCAATCCCTCCCTTCACCGCACAACTCCCTGCTCCTCCTGTGCACCCCACGACGCGTCACCGCCGACAGCCCACCTCCTGCGCCGCCGCCCCCTCAGCCTTCTTCCATTCCCGCACCGCCCCCGTGCCGACGACCACGCGGCCTCCCGCGCCCCCCCTCTAGCGGCGACGACATCCCATGCCCTCCGGGGCATCGGCGGCATCACGCGCTCCGCTCCTCCCTTGGCACCGGCGGCCTCTCGCTCCACTCCCCCCGACATCGACAGCCTCCCGCTCCATTCCCCTAGGCAACGGCGGTCGCACGCCCTCCAATCTCCATGCCATGCTAGCCTCCCGCGTCCCCATCCTCGGTGCCAGTGACCTCCCGCGCCGGCGGCCTTCCGTCCCCTTCGGCGCCACTGGCCTCCCGCGCCGGCCCCTCGTGCAGCCGTTCTCCCGCATCGCTCCCTGCACCGGCCACGCCGTTGCTCCGTCCAGATCTGGTGGTACACGGGTCTATCCGTGGGTATACGACGCCCGTGGGTGGTAAGTATGTGTATGGGTTTGTACCCGTCACGGGTAACGGGTACAAGTATGAGTCTAGATTTTTTCGTGAATATAAGTATGATATACAATACCCATATCGTGGTACGCGACTGTCATCCCTAGCTACGGATACGGTTGGGAGCGACCGTATATTTTGTAATTAGACCCCTGCTTCGTTAATAGGGCTCCAGTCCAGAGCGTTCTAGAATCTAGGGCCCTCTCTTCGCCCCTCTCCTCTGCTTCGCCGGCCGTCTCGTCCACCCACGGACAACGGGCGGCGCGAGCGTTACCTCCGCTTCCCCCTCTGTGTGTGTGTGTGTGTTTCCTATCTGAGTCGGAAGCACGTCTGGCCTTCTCCCTAGCACGCGTGGCCGGCGATCTCCTGTGTTAGGTCTGCCCTGCGTTGGATAATCCGCGGGGCGACATCGGTGGTCTGGGAACTAGCGGCAGCGGGAATATGGTATGAGCTCTCATGAACTTCCCCAACCCCCAGTAGAGTCTTGTGAACATGTGCTGTTCATGTAGCTTCACAGTGTCGGGAAACCTAGATTGTTTTTACCCTATGCATACACATCTGCTAAGTATGAGCGGATGCCGTGAATAGCCTAATGTAGGTTTGTTGATGAAACATCGGGTTCACCGTGAAATTTGTTTTCTTTTGGCAAAATTTACCTATATCGATGCCCTAGTTTGATGTGGTTTTAAAACGCACCAACTAATTCAATGTGATTACCGCATATGAGAAGGTAGTTGTAGTTTCAACTTGTATCTACAATTAGTTTTTGCAATAGACAATATAGTGCTTCTCTGTGCTCCGTACCAATTTTGTTTTCTCACTTGCTTTCCCTCTAGATGCAAATGCACTGTTTTCTCTTGTGTCTGGAGGTGTAGGTTCAATAATAAAACAAAAAACCTTGTCTGCAGGAAGATAGGGCGAGGACATATGGGTTTTCAGGAGCTTCCCCAGGAAATCTGAGTGATCGGTACAATTACACAAACTACTTGAATGATAAACCAATGCTTGATGCCACATCTGAAAAGGAACAGGTTGGAATTAAGTATTGCATCTCTTGCAGCTCTGTTCGAACTTTAGCCTGTCATAGAAGGACAATCCTTTGAAGTGCCAAAACAATTTTTGTTGTGCTTGATTTTTCTAGGGTAATGAGTATTTCAAACAGAAAAAGTTCGCCCAAGCTATTGAGTCCTACTCAAGAAGTATCGGGCTGTCTCCTACAGCAGTTGCTTTTGCAAATAGAGCCATGGCATATGTTAAACTAAGAAGGCAAGTAGCTTTAACAGTGTTTGCATTTACTAGGCTATTTATTAATGTGATTGCAGATACCTAAGCTTGTTTGGATCTGTATTCTGTAACCATACTTTGATATGTAGCTCAACAATTTCAGACTGCAGATATGCTTTTATGCTACTTGTGATATCTTTCATATTTTCCCTTGGTGTAATCTTATATATGTGATGTGAAATTCACTAGATTTGAGGAGGCAGAGAATGATTGCACTGAAGCACTGAATTTGGATGATCGTTATGTTAAAGCATACTCACGCAGAATTACTGCAAGAAAAGAACTTGGGAAGCTTAAGGAAGCAATGGACGGTATCCTAAACTTTGAACACTGTTCTTTTATTCTTTTAGCTTATTAATTGTTGTCTTGATGAACATTAACAAAACACTCTAATTATGTCCATACATAGATGCTGAATTTGCTGTCAGTATTGACCCTAACAATCCAGAGCTCAGGAAGCAGTATTCTGACATAAAAGCATTACATATGGAGGTGAACAATCTTTACTTCAGAATTTTCATCAGACTACTGACTGAAATAGCTTTTGTGTTGCTAACAAAGTCTTCTGTTGATTCTGATCCTAGTAAAGTCTGTATTGATCCTACTAACATATTGTATTAATTCTGCAGAAAATGGCTAAGGGGACTTCAGTGCTAACCAAAAGTAGAGGTTTTGAATTTGATAAATCTGGAGATAAGAAGAACTACAGTTCTTGTCCACCAACTAGTTCCCACGAGGTAGGTTCCATTGTACACTTATAGTTTCATGATACTTTTGTAGTTTTCTTTGTTTATGGACTAATCATATGTAATAATTAAACGTATAATGTTAATGAGGTTTGACTTGCTTAACACATTCTGTAAACTTAGGACATGTCATGCACAAGGCTCAACACTTATGAACTCAACTTGTTTTGTTTTTTAGATTTGGTGATGTTCCACCATAGGTATAATCACCCAATCTGTTTGTTGTGTAATACCTAATGGCTAATGCATTCTATAGGACAGGTTTATGGAAGTTGATTTGCCTAGGAGAGCTGTTGTGGATATTAGAGAGAAGGCAGATGATGCATCCAAAGGTGAATCTGGAGTAAGCTTCAACAACAATACCATGAAGGTGCTTCTTTACTATTGTGTTTCTCTGGCTATTATAATAACTATGATCTGTGATTTGTGTTTTTGTACTTGTCAAATTATGCCATGCATAGTTAGTATCGTGCTTGACATACCTTTACATGCCATATGGTCTCATTTGCTTGTTGCTTGGGTTGATCTTGTAAGGATATGTGAGGCAGTTTGTTCACTCGCTAGCTTAACGATCAAGCATTTCTATGGATAGAAAAATGTTACCCACATTGTTTTTTGGAGAGATTGGCATATTGCATTGAGTTGTAGTAACTGACAAGAGAGTGACAACCTTCAATTCAGTCTTTTAAGTTGTAACGATATGGGGTTCTGAAAACCCATTCACTGCTCCTATATTGAACTACATTAGAAATTTAGAATTTTCGTATTTTATAGTTTATACCTGTCTGGAGTGGCTTCTCAAACAACCTCCCAATTCAAGCTGAGGAAAAGCCTGTCGACTGGATGGTTAACTTGTTTCTAATGCTGCTATTAACTGTATGTCTGTATGTCAGTGGTTCCGTGGTTGTAAAACCTTAAACCGTGATGTGAGCTCTACATATGCGGCTACACTAAGCATTCTGTTTCTAGGTATAAGTTTGCTCTAAAGAGTTAGTGAAATTGTGATAGTACAGGTGTTTGACTTTTCACAGTTCCATGAGAAATCTATAGCACTATTGTTTTCTTATGTCACATTTCAATCATCTGATGCAGCTGCATCGAGATGCTAAAATGAAGCCTGGGCCAGAAGCGTCAATACAAGATCTTGCATCTCGTGCGGCTTCACGCTATATGGCCAGCACTGTAAAAAGTGTAAAGACACCAAAGACGGCTTATGATTTTGAAGTTTCTTGGAGATCTCTCTCTGATGACACTGACCAGCAAATACAGCTGTTAAAGGTTTGTTCCTAGCCCTTCTGTTCTCTTTCTCTTGGAATCTTTGCTTTCTTGTTCTTGATGTGTAAGTTTCCCACTTGTTCTGTGACCAGTCAATTCCACCAGCAAGCCTACCAGAGATTTTCAAGAATGCACTTTCAGCTGCCTTCCTGATTGATATTGTGAAGTGCACAACCTCAATTTTTCGGTGCGCTTGTCTGCCTTATGCTTAGTATTGGTTTGGAACCTTGGTTGTTTTTGTTAATACTTATTACATACTCAGGGAGGATGCAGTGTTAGCGGTTTGCATTTTGGAGAATTTGGCAAAAGTTCCCCGCTTTGACTTGATAATCATGTGTCTATCATCTATGCATAAATCTGGTAAGTTTGGATTTGCAGTCCATGTATTCAATTCTCTTCATTTCCCTGTCATCTGAGTGATGATCCATGAGAAGGGTCAGCAGATAAGTTGAATATGGAATGGGATAGTAATAGTTTGTTGCGTGCTGCCATCCCTTTATGAATATGTGCTGCCATCCCTTTATGAATATTTAGTTTAAAGCGCAATAGTCACTTGGCATTTTGATGACGGAAATTTTGTTTATATGCCCTCCATTTAGATGGAAATTGAGAATTTATATTCTTAGCCCACATGTCAGTCACCCCACATGTTAGTGACATTCTCTGTTTACTGTACCATTCCCTGAATCAGTGGTTTGTTACATACACATACATTCACTGGGAATCAAAAAATTATCAAATAGCAAGGAAGGCATAATCTGGATCGCATTTAAAATATAGCATGCAATTTATTTCACAAACAGACAAGTTCACAACTAGGTTCAATATGTTCAAGGTGGGGTGTGATGACTTACCTTGGTCGACTTTGGGGTTTTCTGTCTCGTGGGTGGGGTCCACCGCATAAAAGCACCCTGTTACATGAAATGATGATTTAACTTGATTTTGAACGGGGTTCAAATAATTTCACAAAAAATCCAAAAAATACCAAACCAGTGCCATTCGGTATATCTTGATTATAGATGAATCTAGGTTCAAGTTTAACTAAATTTGTATATAAAACGTCTGAGATATTGCTAGTTAACATTTCAAATTTGAACTAATTCAAATAAATCAGAAAGTGTACTGTGCTGTCTTTTCTTTTCTTTTAGCGAGGAGGGTAATCCTCAATTTCCCATCTAAAGGGAAGGTATATAATCCAATCACCTGATGATATACTCTACTTGCTGATCCCTTTTCTTTTGTCATAAGAACTACAGAAGGTCTGGGATCAAATATTCCTTTCTGAAACTGCCTCAGCAGATCAGGTTGAAGCCCTGATGCAACTGCGAGCCAAATATATTAACTATTCAGGGAGGATGGCAGGGTAACATGTTCAATTCAAGTTAGTGATGTCGATGCAAAGAGAGATCCCTTTTGCACTCTAGCCAATTGATATTGTGGTATCCTGTAGAAAGGAAATGCTAAACTCAGTGGGGGCACTGAATTAATTGCAGAAAGTTGCTTTATTTCAGAAACATCCATGGGAGCATGGTGTTGTGATGTTCCTCGGACCTTGCTGGCTTAAAAGGCTGTACCTGTCATTCTTGCTTCATGTCCCAGGGCCACTGAGTTTTGCTTGTCCTTGTACCCCTGATGTAGCAGATTCTCCGACATTGACATCCTGCGGTTCCGCTCTTTGTAGCTTATAAGGGTGGATTATAATCCATTTGTTAGCTTTATATTATATAATATTGAATTAATCAATTGGCAAATCGGATAATCTGGTGTTTTCTGCTGTTTATAACGGGCTTTCATGGATGAGAGTCTTTTGTGTAGTTAAGCCGATGCAGACGGATTGGGGGCTGCAATCTTTAACTATGCAAATCTGCATGGATCAGTGCTCACATGAAGCCTCTTGACAGGCCTCTATATGCGCTACTGCTCTTTTTCAAGTCTGTTGAACATCTTGTTTTACCACAACCAATTGGGAGTATGGGACTCCCTCACACCTGTCGTTGTCATGTACCTGATCACACTTTTCAAAACTTTAAGGTCTTGTTTGACTGCCATAAATCCTGGTCCATTATGTGGAAGGACAGCCAAACAAGCTCTAAGTGTCGATGCATTTTCAATATTTAGACCGGGGACATAAAAATCAAATGGATTTCTCAAAAAAAAAATCCCGCTACTATAGCTTTGATAGATTGTACAATATTTTACAACAGAAATTGCTAGTTAAAATTGTGTTTGGAAGACCGGCGATGTTTGAAACAACATATATTTGTGATTTGAGAGAGTACATCCTATCAAGTTCATATAGACTAGGAAGGTTTACACTATTTACATGCATTAGGATAACAAAAATGGCATTCGTTTGTTATCAACTTCTCTCTATAAGCTGCTCTTGAACCATGGAAGCTAAGAGCCTCTTCAAATTTAACTCTTCATATATAGAGCTCTCCAAAAAGATTCCATACACTTCAACGGACTGTCAGACTCTACATATCGTACATATCAAGTTATCATATCCCAATGGCTATTTTGCATACTTATCAAGTTATCATATCCCAACGGTTATTTTACTCTCCATATTTCTGTATACTCCAATACACTCCAGTGTCGGGCTCACCAACATACTCCAGAGGCTCTTGGAGACACTCTAAGCATAAGCTAGGTGAGGGAGATGCAGGGAGCTCCGCAAGCTCACCAAAGATGTCACTGCTCTCCTCTTTACTACACACCTTGGAGGATGCAACTGTTACTTCAACAAGGGGCATGGCTTTGTTTAGGACAGCACCTGCATCATTGCTGTCAGAATTATATGTCTGTCCTTCGACTTGATTTGTAGCATAATCTTCATGATTGTGGTTTGAGGTATAGCTCTCACAGAGATTATGGCAGCTCTTTTCATAATCTATAACTCTTTGTGTGTTTAGTTGAGCTGTATATTCTCGAAAATCTATTGTGAGCTATGAGTTATAAAAAACTAGTGTGAGAAGTGAAAAAGTTACGAAGTTGTTTATTTAAAATAATTGTGTATCTACGGTAGAACGATTTTATAAAGTTTAACAACAAAAAACGATAATTTCATACCTCTTAACAGCGAATATAATAAACTTATGCTGACTGACAAAGGGATCATACAACACAAACCGTGAAGTTGTGGAATCTAAAAATAGATAACTTTCACTTTATACTTGTAAAGAGCTGCTGTGGTTGGAAATATTGCCTCATCCAATACTTTTTGTTCAGCTTCCACCTTTCTAATTTAGAAGCTAGGTTGAAAAGGTAAACCAAATACAACCTTATAAACGGTCTAGATTTTTGCTTTAGATTATGAAACTCAAAAGCAATAAAATCTAAAAATGAACTAGTATCTATTGTCAGCCCTAAACCGCAAGAAGTAGAAGGCAAAAGACAATTTCTGGCCGGCTAATTGATCTGTCGTCCCCCTCCTCAATTTCTGGCCGGCTAATTGATCTGTCGTCCCCCTCCTCTATTCCTCTGCTTTTATAGCTTGCAAAATTACAAAGTATAGAAAGAGTTCTGCTAATAGAAAGGCTGCAGAAACCTTCTAAATAGACAAGATGTGCTGCTATAAATTCAACACTATCCAAATTTAAAACTAGGCGAAATAGAAAGCTATCTTCCCTAGATTATCTCCCGCTATCTTGAAGAGATCATGCAGGATCATTTAACTAATGTAAAACGATACATGCCACAAGTGGCGCAGGATTATTAGGCACTTGACTTGAATTGCAGCCAGCCATGCCGTTGCTCTCCAAGATCTTCTTTGCATAGGCTGCTTGGTAGACAGTGATGCAGTCCGCAGTCTGCTTGATTTCAATCCCAAGATAATAGCTTAGCAGTCCAATGTCACTCATCTTGAATAAGCTGTGCATCTCTTCCTTGAACTTGCATATTTCTTATGTGCTTGTACCAGTGATGATCAGATCGTCCACGTACACTCCCACAAGAAGTTGGGAGCTGCCGTGGCCACGCACATACATAGCATGATCCGAGGGGCTCCGCTCGAACCCAAGTTGACGGAGGCTTTCATCCAGCTTCGAGTTCCATGCACGGGACGCCTGGCGCAACCCACACAAGGCCTTCTTCAACCGGATTACTTTGTGTTCTTCCCCATCGCGCACGAAGCCTGGTGGTTGCGCGACATATACTAGCTCGAATAACTCGTCGTTGAGAAACGCCGTCTTCACGTCCATATGATGGACCTCCCAATCCTCTATTGCAGCCACTGCAAGTAGCAGCCACACAGAGTCCATGCGAGCGACTGGCACGAACACCTCCTCGAAGTCGATGCTCGGCCGCTGCACGTACCCTTTAGTCACAAGACGCGTCTTGTGCCAAACAATGTTGCCATGTTCGTCCCACTTCACCTTGTTGACCCACTCTAGTCTGATTGGGCGGCAATCTATAGGAGGATCAATTAGCTCCCACGTGTGATTGCTCTCGATCGACTCCATCTCCTCTAGCATCGCTCGCCTCCAAGATTGATTCTACTCTGCTTCTTTGAACGAGGCCGGTGTTGGGTTATGGGGAGGCTACGTTAGCGCTTAATTTCATAAATTTACCCCCTTAGCCTAGAAACCATGCGTGTAATGGGATCACGGATCGTTACCTCAAGCCAAGAGACGCGCTCAAGCAGCGGAAGTAGAGTCGATGAAGCGCGTCCTCGAGCTGCTCCTCCCAGCTCCGTCCGTTCGTCTGCTGCGAAGTCGACGTAGCCCGGCAATCTCCACGGGAGAATATCAGCACCGATGTAGCAGCGGTGCCTCTACGGCATCCACACGTACAGGGATAGGATCACCTCTCGCCGGTATGCTAGTACCGCACAGGAGATTAGGGGAGAGATCGCTACAACAGGTGTAGCTAGGAGAGAGGTGGCGGCTAGGGTTTGGTCATACCAACATCAAGCAGCAGCCTTTTTGTGCCAGCCCCTTCTCTCTTTATATAGTGCCCTGTTACGGGTCTTTAATCTGTATTAAAGCCCAATAGATCTAATCTGTTCGCCTAGACTGGAACTTCCAAAAATAACTTTTTGTATCGAATTTATTTTGACCCAAAACTTCCGGTCTAACCGGAACTTCCGGTTCATCCAGGTAGGCCCAGAACTTCTGGTCTAACCGGAACTTCTGGCTCCTCTAGAAATCAAAACAAGGGCTGGCCTGGAACTTCCGGTCTAACCGGAACTTCCGGATGCTCCAGAACCCAGAACTTCCGTCCCTAGGCCAGAACTTCCGGTTCCACCAGAATTCTCTTGGACACAATTCCATCAATCTCCCACTTGCACAAGAGCCAATTCTTGCAAGCTTGAAAATCCAATCCCCTTAAGTGTGCGACCCGATAGGTTCATATGCAAATGACTGTTACCTAGAAACCCTTTCCGAATCGTCGATCAATAGCGGTACCTAGCAGCACATATTGACCCCCGAAAACATATAAAGTCAAAATCATACTTTCTGAACCTTGATATACTCACGCACCAATCTCTTTGCCACACGATATCAGTCAAGCTCAAGGCGAGATTCGTGCCACCCTTGTTGATAGCTCGACACTACACTCAATCAAGTAGTGGATTCAATCATGATCAACTCTTTGATCATAGTGGCATGGCCATGCACTTTCTAATCTGACTACCTCGAGGGGCCCAGAGACGTCTCTCCCGTTATGTAGGAGGGGTAAATTCCATCTCGACCGCTCACATCCCACGACATGTTTCATAACACACCCGAAAGCAACCTTTATAACTACCCTATTACGGAATAGCGTTTAGAAGCCCCTAAGTGTGCACTACACATTCTGGAATCAATAACGATCTCAGGTCTAAGGATTCTGTAGGTACACCATTGAGATGATAACTGATGGCACATATAAAATAATAATCCCAGTAGTATCTCAAGGTGGGTCTATCCAACTCCATATTCACTAACATGAGTCCACATCACTGATTTGACGTCTCTATGTCTATGATCTGTGAAACTTGATCATCAATCAGATAGATGTGCTAATCTATAAATCATCACTGTTCCACATGACGATATGAGATTAGGGATCGTTTAGAATAACATCGTTACACAGAGAGTTTCACAAACAAGTCACACACTTGTTGATCAATATAAAAGATATTCATTCAAGGAACAAGATAACCAATTATCTAAATGTACACTAGTATATACAAGACACTTTCTCTCACATACACTAGACTCACTCACGCAAGTATCTAATACCCATAGAGCTCAAGTGTGCCTCATGCTTAGGCTGTGAGAGAGGCTTCGTCAACGGATCGGCTATGTTCAAATCCATGTGCACCTTGCATATTTTCACATCACCTCTATCTATAATCTCACGAATGAGGTGATAGCGCCGCAGTTTGTGCTTGGACTTCTGGTGCGACTTAGGCTCCTTGGCTTGCGCAATGGCACCACTATTATCACAATAGAGGTCCACTGGACTGGACGCACTAGGGACAACACCTTGCTCAGAAACAAACTTTCTGATCCAAACTGTCTCCTTCGTAGCTTCCAAAGCTGTAGTATACTCTTCCTCCGTTGTTGAATCTGTAACCGTTTCTTGCTTGGAACTCTTTCAATTAACTGTGCCTCCATTGAGATAGAACACAGATCCAGACTGTGATCGTGAATCGTCCTTGTCAGTTTGGAAGCTAGCATCGGTGTAACCATTTACAACGAGCTCCTCCTCACCTCCATAGACCAGGAATATATTCTCAGTTCTTCTCAAGTACTTAAGGATACTTTTTACTACCGCCCAGTGACTTTCACCTGGGTTTCACTGATATCTGCTCGTAACATTTAGAGCATAAGAAACATCTGGGCGTGTACAAAGCATGGCATGCATGATGGATCCGATTGCGGAGGCATACAGGATCGTACTCATCTTCTCCAGCTCATCAGGTGTCGAAGGACACTGACTCTTGCTGAGAGAAATACCATGTGATATTACTAGAAAACCTTTCTTAGAGTTCTGCATATTGAACCGTTTCAATACCTTATCAATGTATATGCTTTGGCTTAATCCAATTAGCCTTCTTGACCTATCTCTATAGATCTTTATGCCCAAAATGTATGCTGCCTCTTCAAGATCTTTCATTGAGAAATTTTTTCTCAATGAATACTTGACAGCATCTAGCATAGAAATATCATTTCCGATCAACAATATGTCATCTACATATAAAACCAGAAACACAAGTGAGCTTCCACTAGCCTTCTTGTAAACACAAGGCTCTTTTTCATTCTTGATGAAGCCAAACCCTTTGACTATCTCATCAAAATGAAGGTTCCAACTCCGAGAAACCTGCTTTAGCCCATAAATGGACCTTTGTAGCTTGCAAACTTTTCTAGCACTCTCTAGATCATCAAGACCTTCAGGCTATGTCATGTACGCATCCTCACTTAGGTTTTCATTAATGAAAGCTGTCTTGACATCCATTTGCCATATCTCATAGTCATAAAATGCAGCAATTGCTAGGATGACCCGAATAGACTTTAGCATAGCGACGGACGAAAACGTTTTATCATAATCAACACCTTGAATCTGCCTGAAACCTTTCATCATCAATCGTACTTTTTAGATGTGAACATTTCCATCAACGTCTATCTTTTTCTTAAAAATCCATTTACACTCGATAGTTTTTACACCATCAGGTGGATCGACCAAGTTCCAAACTTGATTCTCTCGCCTGGATTCTAACTCGGATCTTATGGCTCCAAGCCATTTCTCAGAGTCTAGTCCCATCATCGCTTCTGTATAGGTCTTAGGTTCATCATTGTCCAACAATAATACGTCGTGCTGTCTAGTGGTTAAAAACGCAAACCACTCGGGTGCACGACTCAACCTCTCTGATCGTCGTGGGGCTGGTGTCTCGACAACAGGCTCTGCAACATCTTGCATGTCGAGTTGTGGTTTAGTAGGAGCTGAAACACTTTCTAGTGGTTCTCGAACCTCTTCGAGTCGCACCGAGCTCCCACTAACCCCTTTCGAGAGAAACTCTTTCTCCAGAAAAACATCATTCTGGGCAACAAACACTTTGCCTTCATCCTGGTTATAAAAGTAATATCCTCTGATTTCCCTAGGATATCCCACAAAGAAGCATTTATCAGATTTGGGAGTGAGCTTATCAGACGTCAGATGCTTTACATAGACCTCACAACCCCAAATCTTTAGAAAAGACAGCCCGAGACGCTTCCCAGTCCATATCTCATATGGTGTTCTCTCTACAGATTTAGATGAAACTCTGTTTAGTGTGAAAGCAGCAGTTTCTAAAACGAATTCCTAGAAAGACAATGGAAGATCAGTTTGACTCATCATCGACTGGACCATGTCCAACAAAGTTTGGTTCCTCTACTCGAACACCCCATTTCACTGAGGTGTACCAGGTGGAGTCAGCTGTGGAACAATTCCATACTGCTTCAGATGATCATTAAACTTATGGCTCAAATATTCACCTCCACGATCCGATCGTAGAAATTTAATTGTCTTGCCTGTATAATTTTGTACCTCATTCTGCAACTCCTTGGGGTTTTCAAAGGATTCTGATTTATGCCTCATTAAGTAGATGTAACCATATCTACTAAAGTCGTCGGTAAAAGTTATGAAGTACTGAAATCCACCTCTGGCTGTAGAACTCATTGGTCCACATATATCAGTATGTACAATGGCCAACAATTCATTTGCCCTCTCACTTTGACCAGTGAAAGGCGCCTTAGTCATCTTGCCAAGTAGACAAGACTTACATGTGTCAAACGATTCAAAATCAAATGACACCAAAAGCCCATCTCTATGGAGCTTCTGCATGCGCTTCTCATTTATATGACCCAAACGATAATGCCATACATAGGTGGGATTCAAATCATTGAGTCGAGGTTTCTTCGTATTAATGTTATAGATATGTGTATCCTCAAGATTCAGAATATATAAGCCATTCAACAATAGACAAACACCATAGAGCATACCATTCGAAAATATCGAACAACACTTGTTCTTTATTACGAATTCAAAACTGTCTTCTTCTAAACATGACGAAGAGATAATGTTTCTGCCCAAGGCGGGAATAAAACAATAATTATTTAGTTTCAAAACTAATCCTGAGTGTAGCGACAAAGAATAAACGCCGACGGCCAACGCAGCAACTTTTGCATCATTGCCGACGCGAACATCCAATTCATCTCTTGTGCACTTTCTAGTCCTTTTCAGCCACTGCAACGATTTGCAAGTGTGAATCACTGATCCGGTATCAAATACCCATGAATCACTTGGACGAGTAGCAAGATAAATTTCAATAACATTTATACCTAAAGCGGAAGTCACACTTCCCTTCTTTTTCTTTTATTCTTCTAAGTACAACTTGCAATTCCTCTGCCAATGGCCAGGCTTATGGCAGTGGTGGCAAGTGCCAGAGCTAGCAGGGTCCGACTTGGACTTTTCAGCCGAATTAGAATTAGAGCTCGAGATCACATCTGGAGCTTTAGCCTTTCTCTTACGCTTTCTCTTCTTACTTTCCTTTTGAACCATCATCACATGACTAGGATTTTTCTTAAGGCTTTCCTCAGCTGTCTTGAGCATCCCATGCAATTCAGCCAAGGTTTTCTTTATGCCATTCATATAAAAATTCATAATAAAT
>KE372486.1:146101-156391 GCA_000418225.1 Zizania latifolia | reverse complement strand
GGGCACGATCGGGCCATGACACACAGATTGCTTTCCTCGATCTCCAGTTGAAAGCAACGGCTGATATTATATTCAAAGAGAAAAAGATCAAATCAATCAATAACCTCGTCATTTTGCTGAATTTGTTGTGTATATGCTGGCATTGTAAGGGGGAGTTGAGGTGACCTTATCTGCATTCAGCTTCAGCTACCATAGCATTAATTAATTAATTGTTTGTATCCCTAACGACTGCCCAGTAAAGTCACTCATTTTAGACAGGAAAGGGGGAATTAACAGTCATAACATGTAGTAATAAGTTTTACTGAATTTAATATCTCTGCGTCTCCAAGATATTCACGAGCTGTGTCTTTGTGACTCCAGGCCCCGTTCAAAACGGAGGAATTTCTGTAAAAACTTAAATAGTTGTTTCATTCCTAATCCATCTCCTGTTTTGAACGCTGTCCGAAGCTGCCGTTTCCTTGCTACTTTTCATGTCAATCATCAACGGGAGCAAAAGAAACAGTAACTGTGGAAATTTTGTTTTTTGAAAAAAACAAGAAGAATTGAATTTTTGTAATTTGATAGCACTCGAAATGAATTTGTCGCATTGGATGCTAGGCATATGGATTATTCAGAAATTATAGAGAGGAATGATGAATCTTGGCACCTCTGGGATTTCAGGTTGAGGCCCAGTTAGAGGCCATCTATCATAATACCCATGGCCCAGCTTCATAGAGTGAGCTGGCCAAGTTAACCTAACTCAAGCTAAGGTAGTGTTTCCAGAATGAAGCTGAATGGCACGTGACTGTCTGGTGGACTGATTCAGGATGAAATAGTTTTAGATGAGTTGGTACAAGTGATTGTTTGGTTATATATACGAGATTAATATATTTGGTTGGCTGTAACGGTACACATCATTGTTTAATTGCTTAGAAAATATATATTATATCTATCTATAGCTTAATTGATTTTTTGTAATAATAATTTTATATTTGTAACAATCAATAAACTATGCTAATTAGTATTAATCTTCGATAATTATTGTTAATGATAACTTAATATATCACTATTTATCACAAAATACCCATAATAATAACTAGTTAGGGCCAATAACATATGATTATAATTATTTTTAGCTAAAAATCCTTAATAACCACTCATCTTAACTAATCATGAATAATTAGCGTAATTAATAGAACGTGGGTGGCGTCGTTAGCTTGTTTTTTCACATGGAATGGTTCAGCATCTACTGGAATCTAAACAACTCATCCTAAACTGCTTCGTGCAATACAACTTATCAAATAATACAACTAATCAAATGGACTGGCTCTTCAAAGATGTATGGAACTTTCCGATCAAAATATCGTTATAATGGCAAAATGCAGGCTTTTTCTTGGAAAATTAGACAACGACCAAGATCCAATTGAAACTGATCTAACTTTAGGAGGATGAGACAGTGCAAGTAGCAAATCTTGGTAACAAGAATTGGTTAGACACAATCACTGTTAGTGAGCTAACTTGGGCAAAAAAAAGTTGATTGATCGAAGAGGATTTCTGTAAACCCTTCGTTACAGAAACTACGCTAACTTTTCATCTAAAAAAAGAGAAACAACTATGATCACTTTCTTCCCCCCCTGTTTATCCTTCCAGGAAGATGCAAACATGATCACTTTCTCAAAGTGAGTTCGACACATCAATGTTTTCGTCAAATCAAAATGCCATAGAGTGATATATTCTGTGCTTCATCTTGGAATCCATGAACACATCAAAGCCAGTGAATAATCAGCATCTCACCAAACCATTAACATCTGAACCAACCATCAGCATTCACCAAAAAAAGTAACTAGAACTTTTAGATTAATACCAGGTAACCAGGATTAACTCATTCCAGAAAATTAATGACAAAAAAAGTAAATAGACAGAGACAGAGATAGATTGATGCATTTGTTCCATGTCAAAATATTACAATCATCAAGTTGGTCACATCAGATGCAAGCATGTGCTCCAAAAATTACATCAGAAATCAGATTCTTCCACGGTTGCAAGAATAGGATAAGAGGAGCACATTGGAGAAGATTACAGCACACATTAACAAGTCTAAATTATTGGAAGTAACATGAAGCAAGCAAACCATAATTAAACATAAGCAGCAAAAGGCACAACCACACAGGCTAGTTGTTGTGGTAAAGTAGTTGTCTTGGTAAGCAGCAGACACATGCCAATGTCATGGCATGGCCTGCCCTGTGAGCTCCTGGCGTGGCGGCTCAGAACTGGAATGCGTCACCCATGGCGCCGGTGGGTGTGGCGGTGATGGGCTGTGCGGCGAACGGTGGCTGCCAGGGGCGGAGCAAAGGGTCCGGGATCTCCGGGATGTCGACGGGCGCGCCGGCCACCTGGAGGATCTCCAGCACGCCGCCGAGAGCCTGCAGGCGCCCGGCGAGCTCGCCGTGGCGCGCGCGGAGGACCGCGTTCTCGCCGTCCACCTTGCCAAACTCGCGCGCGTAGGCGCCGATCTGCGCCTCGACGCGCGCGTTCTCGGCCTGTAGGCGCGCCGCCTCGGCGATGAGCTCCTCCAGGCGCTGCTGCTTCCTCGCGCGAGAACGCCGCGCCGACTCCCTGTTCGACAGCATCCTCTTGCGCTTGCGCTCGTCCTCGGCGTACCCGCCGCCGCTGCCGCCGTCGGTGTTGCTCTCAGGGCTGGAACTCCGGCGCGAAGGCGACAACGACGACATGGTCTTTGGGTGGTTCTTGTCCAGACTTAGCTAAAGAACCGGATCTCTTCGGGAGAGTAAAAAAAAAGAAGGATTCAAGAACACAAGAAACTAGGAGGAAGATCTAATCAACTAGAGGCTGGAGAAGGTGTTTTTGGGAGGCGATGAGTTCATGAGAAGACGTAGAACCAGTAGAGGAAGGCAACCGAGAAGGAGTGGGAGCGGCGGCAGCGGAGCACGTTCCGCTTCATCGGTGGACGGCGGCCGTTAGAGGAAGGGATAGGTAAACATGGGGCCGAAAGCTGCCTTCTTCCTCAGATCGGAAGGCCAAGAACTCGGCAAAAAGGAGCGCAAACTAAAATACGACCAACCTAAGGGACTCCCTTGCAAGAATACCCTCGCCGAAAAGGAACTAAAAGGACCTGAATGCAAGAAAAAAGATGGGAACGGAGGACTTATCTGCAAATCAGATGGGACTCCGGGGGCTCTAATGCGTATAAGCAATGAGACGGATGGGGAAGGTTTCCGAAGGCCCCGAGGGGGTGTATTTATAGCTGGAGCTGAGGGCATTTTTGGGATTTTAGAAAATCGGTGGTTGGCGGCATTTTCCGGGTGCCAGCCTGTCACTTTGGCTCTAACTTTGCGATTATACCCTCGGAAAAGTTGTTGTTTCTGTACTACCTCCTGGAAAATTCCATGGTTGTTTGTTCTCCCCTTCTAATCTAATAATAAAGTAATAGCAGAATTTGAGCTTTAAAGATGGGCACACTTGTCCGTGTCCATATATTTGGGTAACTTGTTAGGGTTTAGATCAGTATGAATTTAGTTTAAAATCGTGAGTTTGTCTTATTAATAAAATTATCCTTTTTCTTAAAATTAGGTCTTAAAATTTTCACTAACCCTTGGTTACTCAGCTTCCACTTTTATTTCTGATTTTGCTACTGCTTCTGATACTGCTATTATAGTGCTATTGTTTTTGTTTTTACTAATGTTACGTGTGTTATTGTGTTGAACCTGTATTTTTTTGTTGGGCGTTGAGTACACAGTGGGTTTAGGCATATGCTTAATTTTAAAACTGAGTTTCATATATACAAGCTTGACGATGTTTCGTTGGTTTACTTTGTGAGTGAGCGGTTTTTTACCGAACCCACGGATTTTGTGCTCATTACCGTCTCAAATTTGTTCTCATCTTCTAATGCAAGTGGTTCTTTTTTTTTTGTTTTTTATAGGATGGGAGAATCTGCGGTGATAATTAAAATTTTACCGATTTGTAATTAGCGCTAAAAGACATAGATTTGATACAGTGCCATTTGTGTTGGTTGGTGCCTCAGTTTCGAGCACCCATGTTAAGTTTTGCAGATTAGTTTTATAGGAAGGTAAAAAAAAGCTTGTACCAAAAACCACACCACTTTCCTTGCCATAATCACAGCAATCAACTATTCTGAACGTGACTTAAGAAATTAAAAAAGTACAAGGGTAAAAACGCAAATAGAAGCACGACAAAGCGACGGTGACCGGACCCCACAGCGCACGTCCTGCTCATTAAATTTGGCCCATATTTCGTTCTCAATAAAATACCAAATTTACACCCAATTACTTGATTCAAATGCAATCCATATCCATTGGAGGAAGACGTGAGGATTAAACGGAAGAAACGTGTAGCATCTGACAATCATTTCCCTGATTTAACCCAAACAGCTTAGCTTCCTTCTAATTGGAATTTCTCAAGAAAACTCAAAACCGACAACATATAATACTCTGATGTCTCACAGAGACTTCATTTTAAGTAATTCTTTGATATATTAGTATTAC
Organism: Zizania latifolia; assembly: GCA_000418225.1. NCBI lineage: Eukaryota > Viridiplantae > Streptophyta > Magnoliopsida > Poales > Poaceae > Zizania > Zizania latifolia. The sequence goes on along the minus strand of KE372486.1, from coordinate 151,889 downwards.
GATTTTTTTCAGCAAACTGAGTAGGTGCTGTCGTTTGTTTGGTCAGAGTCTATTAATTATTTACATATTAATAAAGATGAACAAAATAAAATTTAAGTATTTATGAAACAATTTATAAATAAAAAACAAATCTTTTCGATCGGAACAGAAGGAATTTATATCTCAATTAGATAATGACACCTCGGAGGATATACCCGTTCTAGATGCCTTGCTTTTCTTGTCTTTGAATCTTTCGTGAAAAACTATGCACCTTTTTTTCTTTGTGTTGCTGGCTTGTGCACGTTACCTCTTGTTGCCATTGCTGCTAGGGCAGAAATAGAATGTTAAGTTTTCAGTAGACTATTGTTAGACTAGTATGTTCTTATCAACATTAAATTGAAAAAGACAACTTAGTAAACTGGTAAGTAATCGTTTGTCCTGAGGTAGCGTCTGTTTGGTACATACAGCTAGCTCTGAGATTTATAGTGAAATAGTTTAAATCTTTATTTTTAAGTCTAAAATAAAAACTAAATTGTTTAACTAAATACCCATAATACATTCACACCTTCAGATACATGATTTTTAAGTTAGATTTAATCAGTTTCAAAAAATTATAAATTTGAAGTGGTACCAAACGGAGCTTACTCATTGATCCTCCCCTGACGGTCGTTTCTTGTGATTTACTCCATAAAACTAGTTAAGAATTCCTTTATGTCGATCGTTTTAAGGTGAAGCAGACCTCTTAACCTCAATCATGCCAAATCGTATATATAATAACTAACAGGCTATGTAACATCGCTCTTACCCATAATCACGTCATACCGTATATGTTAACAGGGAATGTAACATCATAAAAATTAACAAGAATAATATATTTTCTTCCTATTTATCACCTGTGATCTATCGATGTTCGACGAGAAGCCATTACTTGTTGACACGTCTCCACTCTACGGAGGTATGAAGCCAACCTGGAGAAATAAGAAAATGTCAATATAGCTAGCCGTGTTAAGACATGCATGCAAATATGGGATTTTTTTATGCTCCCAACTTCAGAAGATAGAAGAAATAATATAATACTCCTTCCATTGTTAAATATTTAACTATATATATATATATATATCACCATTAATTATAAAATAATATTTAAACAAATAACTTCAGGATATCTTATCACTCCCAACTTCAGTAGATAGAAGGAATATGATCATGACATCACAACGATTAGACGCGTGGGTATAGCAATTGTGAAGTGAAGATCCGCTGATCGACAGTCTTAAAACATCAATATTCATACGTCGTTAAATCGAACCTATCGAAAAATCAGATACCAACTCGCATTAGAATACTATAATACTCTTTTCATTCGTGAATATCTATTAGTTTTAATTAAGTGTAAATATATACTTTGACTATTAATCGCAAAGCAAAATTAAAACAAATAACTATACCTATGTCATCAAATCAAAACAAATAATTCTACATATAAACTTTGAACAAGTGACTCTACATGTATACTTTGAATTGTACATCAAATTATTCAACTTTTATATTATATAATCTAATTATATAAAAAAATATTATGAGTTGAATCTTTAGATTCTTGTATTCAAACAAAGACAATACGTAGTTGATATACTTTTAATAGCAGATGAAAAATATCCGGTACGTGTTGGAGAGAGACGGTGACTGGTGAGGTCATTAGCCGTTGGCGTTTGGCTCAAGGCTGCAACGCAGTAAATAGGGCATGTAAATACAGTGGGCGTAAAAGGCAAGAACGCAAGTCGGTACGGCGTCCAGCGGCGGGGGGGGCAGCCGCATGTTTTGGACGACCCATACATGGCGCGTCGCCGCCCCACCCGCCACCCACGACAGCGTCTCGTGATTCTTTCTAATTTATACATACTTTGATTTGAAAATACATCATCTTCATCAACTATAAAATTAATATAATATAAAAATATTTTTATATAAATTCACTTATGCCGTACGCGTAACATTAAAAAATATGTATTTAGCTTCATTATTTATTAAAAAATTAAAAAATCGATTTTTTTCAAATATATGCTCTTACTGTTTTTTGGGGGAGTGAGTGCGTGTTTGTCCAGTATCGAAAAGAAACTGTAGCTGCATCATTGTCAGTGTATGTGCGCTTGCCAGAGCGGCACCAAATAAACTTCACAGGCATGCAGCTCACACCAAGTTGCAATCCGTGTCGCACAGGACCACCATGGATACGAGAATACGAGATGGATGCCTTGTGGTTTATTAAAGCCGATTTTGCAAGATCGGTGTGTGCTTAGAGAAAAGAAGGTGTGGACCATCTTGAATCTTGATGGATATGGGGAGGGAGACCGAACAAGCACGTCACCTCATCCACATGACTATAAAGCTTCATGGCAAAGTCCAATGTGACCGGTGGGTGCAAATACACCCTTTAAAAAATCAGTTATCACTATTGTATCTAGACTATGTATTTAGTGGGTGATCGGTTCTTTAGTCGAAAGTTTAGTTCCCATCACATCGGATGTTTAGGTGCTAATTAGAAGTATTAAATGTAGATTAATTATAAAACAAAGTACATAAATGAGGGCTAATTCACGAGACGAATCTATTAAACCTAATTAGTTCATGATTTGACAATGTGGTGCTACAGTACGTGTGCTAACGATGGATTAATTAGGCTTAATAGATTCGTCTCGCGAATTAGCCCTCATTTATGTACTCAGTTTTATAATAACCTACGTTTAATACTTCTAATTAGCACCCAAATATCCGATGTGACGGGATTAAACTTTAGACTAAAGTAGCCAAACACCCCCTCAGTCTTCTTAGTTTAAAATAGTCTATATCTCATATATCTCATAGTCTAATTAACAGTCTAGTTAAAAAAGTTAGTTTATATATATTTAATTTTACACTCTTTTATATTTTATTGTAGTTTCGTCGTTGCTTATGGAACCACATATGGGTTTGTCCGTTTGTCTAATCGTCGGCCAATTGGTTACCAACGATGGCTGGCTGGCTGCATGACATTATCCGCTGTTATTGGTCAAGTTTAACCATAAATAATTTTGTTAACCTAAACCATATCACACCGCCGCATCATGATGGTAGATAGATAGCACGGAATGATATCATCAAGGAGAGATCGCGAGGAATACTAAGGAGGGTTATGAATAGCCATTAGACTATCAACCATTTCTTGCTCTAGATATGGTCAAATCTGAGACGCCAGCAACGGCAAACTTCAATATCAATTAGCAATGGAGGTGTACGAGTGTATCCGTATATGCAGCTTGACCTGATGAGCGACGAGCTGGCTAGCTAAGTAGCTAGCTTGGGTATGGCCAATATATTATATTTTGACTAAATCATACTTTCCACATGAAAAAATGCACCTTGTTCTGTTATACACCTTTTGTTACAAATATTATTTCACTGGGATATTAAAATAAATTTCACTTAACATTAGGATCGAGACATCATCAAACTTTTAAATTTCATAAAATTTCGTAAAATCTAGATGATATATAAATATATAATTCATGAAACATGGTCTAGATTCAAGAAGTCTCATGAGTTTCACTTATATTTTACCAGATTTCCTTCGAAATTTAGGATATAATATGGCACAAAGTGAAATCTATTTTAATATAACCTAATGTAAAGTGACAGTAAGTGATGCATTTTATTGTGTTGAAAGTGCAATTTACTCTTATATTTTTATAGAATTATCGTTTAAAATGTTATACAACGTGCACTACAAATAGACCTAACCTTCTACCCCAGATATGAGCTATGGCCATGTTAGCTACTATAGGGCATGTTTGGACGGCAAAAAAAGATGTAGCTGATGCAAACATGCCAGCTTAGTCCCAACTTATTATACTTATTATAAACCAACCAGAACCTCATAAGTTGGCTCAACCAAACTAACAGTAGCAGATTATAGTTGTAAAAAAAGACATTCGTGCCTATGGCCATTCATCGAAATTACCCAACTTTGCTATTGTTATAAAAAATATTTCTTAGATGTCTCTTATTTTACTGTATAGTCCGTTAAAAAGAAATTATATGTGCAAATCTCAACCTGTGGTGGACAGTATGTAGAAATGTGCATTGGTTTATGTGGACTGTACGTCGAAATCTATTTTTATTGGCGGCATACCGACTGTCTGGAAAAATTTTCTTTGTCTTTTGTCATATATAATCATTCATTCGTCAATAAAGATGTTAAAAAATCATATGTAAAAATAATTTTGGTAGTATTGGCGTAATATAGAAATACGCAACAGGTTTAAGTGTTTAAAACCTCAAAGAGTTCGAAGTATTTTTCAAAGGTTCGAATAGTGCCCGAGGTCTCCAAAGCGGATAATAGTCTTCGAACAAGAGTTGTATTGATTAACACTTCAAGTGTTCGATCCTCTCTACCCTGTAAGGGAAAGGGTATTTATAGGCGCGATAACAACAGGGTAATACGAAGTTACCCTCTACGCTCAACCGACTATTACAGCGTGAACAGTGAATTTACATAGTGGTAGTTTAGTAACGCTCCGTGTAAACAGGGCTAGGCGTACGTCTTGTCGGAGGGGACGGGGAGCCCGTGGTTTCGGCGTCACCTCCGAGCGGTTTCAAGCTTCGTAGCCCCACAGACGAAGGGGGGCTTCAACATGCTGGAAGGCTCCGAACCGTCGGTCTACAAAGGACTCTATGGCAACTCTTGCCGAAGCGTTGGCTTCACCTTCGAAGGGAGCTTCGAAATGCTGTTATTAAAGTCTTGTTAGGGTAAAAGTATTTTTCTCCAACAGTAGCCCCTCGCATGTAACCCTTCGATCGAAGGAGTAAAATATGCTTCGACGAATAATAACAGTGAACAGCTCCCTTCGAAGCCCTAAACTTTGGAGCCCGACCATGACCCGGCCGTAGACAGCATTAAAAGGTCCATAGAACTTGATGGGACGCCCTCGGAATTCCAAACGACGCCAGGTGCGGACAAGGAATCTGAAATAAACCATCGCCCTGCTATCTGCGCTCGGCCCTATTTTACTTTGGCCCCACCAATCATAGACCATGGAAGACGCCTGCGGGGTGGTAAAAAATGGTTCCGGGGCATGCGCCAGGCGCTTCATACTGCCTATATAAACCCCTTTAGCCCTCGGGGCTCATTACGCGCACAAGCATTCTTCTCTCGCCTTAGATTTTGCGCCCTACTAAGTCCTCAGCCTCTAGCTTCCGAAGCCCCCCTTAGCTCCTTCACGCAGTAGAGCATCAACTTCGCAAGATGCCGAAGAAGTCTTCTACGTCCAAGAGCCTCCTGGCAGCCAGAGGGTCCACCTCGATACAGGCCCAAGCGACGGCCACAGCGATGGCAGCTTCGAAGGCGGCTACGAAGCACTATGAGTTGCACGACCACCGGCCTCCGTCGGACAAGTTCAAACAAACCTTGGAGTGAGGAAGATGAAGTGAACACCTGAGTCCGTCATGATGCCTGCGCGGGAAAGGTTCTTCAGTCGATCAACCTCCAAGTCGAGAAGCACGAAGTGGTCCCCGCTCTGAGGGACGACGAGGTCATAGTTTTTGAAGTCTTCTTCGAGGCAAGGCTCGGGATCCTAGCAATGAGGCTGCTGGGCAAAGTACTCCAAAAGTTGAGGAGCCATGGTGTATACCATGGGGATGATGAGTGATTGTCAACGGGGTGAAGAAGAGTAGAGATGAAGAGACTCGACCGTGATGGAGTTCGCACGTGACTCAGGTACACGGACGGACGTCGGTCGGACAGAGGGGTCGCGAAGGCGTACCGGTCCAATCC
>KE372486.1:120745-135731 GCA_000418225.1 Zizania latifolia | reverse complement strand
GAGGTTCTGAGTTGAATACTTGTTGTTATTCTTGAAGAGTGCTTTTGAGGAGGTTTTGAGATATCAGCTTGCCTGGTGTGATCTTTATCGCACAAACTTGTGCTGAGCTTTCTTGAGTCACTTGCAAGGCTGATATTCTCATAGTTTGAAGTTTTGGGGGTATTTGTATTTTCCACTGCATTTTTAATTTGAGCCCATTCACCCCCCCCTCTGGTCGCCTTTTTGGTCCTACAAAAGTGGGCCATGAGGATGGAGCGGTGCGAGGACCGCCTGCACGACATGAACTGCTAGCCGAAGAAGAGGGCTTGCGAAGATGGGGTCACTAGAGCCCTGGCGTTCGAAAGCGTCAACTTCCAGCTTCGCCAAGAATTCAGCAACGGCTTCCCAACGAGGGCTTCGAACGACAGATGGTACTCGAAGTGGGACCAGAGTTGGTTCTACATCTTTGTCGGAGCAGACTCCCCCCTTCGCAGTACCAATGTCCTTATTTCATATTGCCGCCAAGCTCAAGTAGCGATGGTTCGACCATCATCTAGTCTAGGGTCCAGCTCCTACGCATGGTGGCTCGAAGGATGAGTATGAGGGATCTCACTGAGGAGTTCATCACTCTAGAAATCAGCCCCCTCATGCTCAAGTGGCCAAAGGGCCAGCAAGCTTCATCGCCACAGCGTCAACGGGGCCAACAGGATCTGGGGAGCCAGTCAGATCACCACCCCCGGCCTCAACTGTCGGGGCTTCGGATGTGAGGTCACCGTCGTCCCCAAGTCCAGCCTCTGAAGCGGTGACCGAAGAGGTCCCCCCGAGCACGAACCAAGATTCAGAGCTAGTGTCTCTATCAGTCCGCCCGAAGATAGACTAGGGGGACCTCTTCATCCCTTCAGACTGTCCGAACCTCTCCCCCATTATAAGGGAGGTCACAGGTACTTGGCGGCATCAAACACTTTGTAGCCCTTGCCCTTAGCCTGTTCTGACTTAACTTTTCTGCAGATCCTGCCGCCAACGATGATGCAGACCAAGACGTCGATCAGGATGAGTCGTCGAGGTGGCTAAAGTGGCGAAGAGGTCCGAAAGCGACAGCGAAGGAGACAACGGGGAGTCCAAGGATGACTCCTCGGATGATGATGATGATGAGGAGTAGGCCAGAGACGATGCTGCTCGTGTAGCCCCTTCGAACGAAGGGATCAAGGTCGTCGCTCGAAGCCCAGCACTAGAGGAGGCAACAAGTAGGCTCGCTCTGCTGAGGCCCTTCATCTCGCCCAAGGCACCAGTGAGTAATATGATGTCCCAATTCCTTCAGGGTAGCGAGGGCCTTGCCAGCTATGACTTGGTGGCGGATATGGCCTGCTACCGCCACAGAGACCTCACGGTGGCTGTCGAAGAGGCCTTGCTTCAGGTAATCGGAGCCTAGGCACGGTTCGCTAGCCCCTTGTAATTCTTTACTTTTAATAACTTTGTTCTTTTGCAGGCCTTCGATGTACTTCATGGAGCCGCCATCATCGTCGACTGCCAGGATGAGCTCGTCTGGTGGGACATCAGGAACCTCCATCAGCAAGTCTTGGAGGCCTCCCAGCGTCATCAACAAGCCAAAGCAGCCGCCGAGGCACTGAGAGACGAAGCCCGGCAAGAGAGAGAGGCCAAAGCAGCGGCGGCTACAGAGGTAGAAGAGCTCCGAGAAACCAACAAGTCCTTAGAGGCCAAAGTCGAGAGGCTTCGCGTCGCCAACCAGGCTTTAGAGGCTAAGAGGACTGAAGCCACCCGGGAAGCCAACGTGACCATCGCCACACTTAGTGGTGTCCTGACGCACTTGGGGACCAAGTGCCAGACCTTAGACTTCGACGCTAGTGACCCAGTCCAGCACCATCTTGGGTTCCTCCAGGCCGCCGCTCGCATCACGGAGGACACCCTAGTGGGCTTCGCTCGAACAGCGGGAAGGGTGGCTAGATAAGGGGTACTCCAGCTGCTTCATGAAGCTGGCTACCAGCACCTTGCAGCAGCGACCTCCGTGGAGAGGGTGGCCTTCGGCGGTCCCTAACTGACCTCGCCTGCTTCGGAGGTAGCCGAGGCTTGGCTCCCACTTCACAAGCCCTGGAAGGGCCAAGTGAGGGAAGCAGCCCTCGAGCTTCAGCAGGCCACCCGCCACTGACGAGTGGGGTAGCACACTCCGCTAGTAGGCCAGAACCCCCCTCCGCCGAAGGTGTATACTTTAGGCCTCCCTGTAATACTTCGACGTAGTACTTTAATGTAATTTTTAACAAGTTATTAATGAAATGCGGGGGTGTTTTGAACTTGCTCAGGATCATGCTGTGAGAGTTGATATCGATGTCGAGGTGCTCAAAGCCTCGAAAGCACTTTGTCATCAATGGATAGTTTACAAAGTAGCTAGATCCGAAGGCCGCACAAGATTTAAAATACCGCGGGGCCCTGCCGGCGAGGTTTTAACCGAAGTCGCCTGTGAACTATTGGCCCTCGTGAAGATGGAGCCCCTTCACAGTTCATCGTCCTCTCCCAACTTGGCTGGATTTGATGAAGTCATCTCTGAAGCCAAAGGAGCTCAACCTCCGAGAGCGCCAGAGACGAGTAACGATGAGGTGCTCAATTTTTCAGCCTTCGAGTCAGAGCCACCCGCGACTCGGACCTGGGCCAACCTCTAAGAGGAGCGAAGGACCCAGCGAGCGGCGAAGCGGGGGCGTTCACGCAGCGGCGAAGGCTCCTCGAGCCGAGAGGACCCTCGCATAAAAAGGAGCAAGAAGAAGCGAGGGTCTACATTTTTAGCATGGCGTGCCCACTGGTTGTTAGGTTTTGACAACATCTTTTTATAATGTTTGTAATCGAAGTGTTATTGTTGTACTTCACATTTGTAATTTAAAATAAAAGTTGGTTTTAACACGTTGTATTTATTCGTAGTGTAACCCCGCCTTTTTATGTGTTGACTTATGCCAAAGCGCACTTCAAACAAATGCGCAGTGCGGGCAATGTTAATGCGACATAGATGAGCTTTCGAGTCTTAGGTCGCTTTAGACCTTTGTGGATGCTTCGAGATTTCACTCGGAATCCCTCGATTTTTATCGCTTCAGGCCTTGGGGCACTTTGCAGCGGTAATGGTGGAGCGGATCACACCAAAATTTTTAGGGTTCGAAACGGAGCCCGAAGTCAGTACTGTTAGCTGTACTCGGGGAGCGACCCTCGAGCAGTGGGCTTCGGGCTTCACACGAGGCTTCCGGTAGTGGAAATGGGTACACATATAACCCAACCCTCGAAGCCTTACTATCACCGCGATGAGTCCGTCGCTACGACAATATACTCGAGGGTAGGTTGAATGCGAACCTTGTCCCCGGGGGATATGTATTACCTTGGTGCGAAAATTGTCCTCGGGGAGCTTTATTCGAAGAAGCCTCCGCAACATCGCTTAAGTAAAAACTAAGCATAGTATCGCCGAAGGTGCTCCGCTTGCTAGGTATGTTTCAATTCTTCTCCTTCGAGAGTGGACAGTCTGAACGAGCCTGGCCAGTTAGAGTGAAGTATAATATATGGCCCTTCCCATTTGTTGCTTAACTTGTTGGGTGTTAGGATGCTTCGGAGTGCTAGATGCCTAGGCTGTAAGATATTGGGTTTCACCTTGGGGTCGTACCATGCCTTCATCTGGTTCTGATACTTCGTCAAATTGGCTATAGCTCTAAGCCTTGTTTCTTCGACAAGATCAAACAAAACCCCTCGCTCGCTGCTATCTTCTGAGAGTAATATCCACAGCGAGCCCCCCTTTAGCTCTGTTGGGGTCATTGCTTCGTCATCGAACAGTAGTCTGAACAAAGTAAAGCTTGTGGACCATGCTTATGTGGTTCGAATGGACCACAAAATTTTTGGCAATTCCTCGACCCATAGCCACGTGGCGAGGCCCTGACAAAATATTACCTTTAGCCCTTTTGACTGCTCCATTAGACTGCAGATGTCTAACCACGGCGAAGCACAATTTGATGCCGAGGCCTTCATAGAATTCTTTAAAGGGCTCCGCATCGAACTGAGTTCCGTTGTCGATCATGAGCTGCTTATGTACTCCGAATCTGCAAATTATATTCTGCTAGAAGAACTTCTGGATGTTCTTCGAAGTTATTACAGTCAGGGGTTTGGCCTCGACCCACTTCAAGAAGTACTCAACTGCTACCACTGCGAACTTTAAGTTCCCTTTTGCTTGCGGAAATGCTTCGATCAAATCCATGCCCCACTGGGCAAGGGGCCACACCGGAGCGATGACCTACAGTGGAGTGGGCAGGCGATGACTCCGCCTACCCATCCATTGGCAGCCTTGGTATGTGCGAACCAGAGCCTCGGCATCGGCCATTATAGTAGGCCAATAGAGGTCCTACCGTAGTGTTTTGCCTACAAGCACCCGTGGCGCGAGATGACTTCCGCATAGATCTTCATGGATCCCCTGAAGTATATCCTGCCCTTTGCTTCTTGAAATGCAGCATAGCAAAGGTGAACAAATGCTGGACTTGTACAATAGGTCTTCGATAAGGTGGTAATTGTGGACCCTGTGCTGCAATCTCGTGTGCTCGGGGCCTTCGGGTAGGACGCCTTCGTCTTGGAGCATGGCCATGATAGGGCTACGCTAGTCTTTGGCTTGTACGCAGAGTATCTCTATTGAATTTGGCTTTGTTGCCATAGGAATAGACAGCTCCTCGTAAAATACTCTGACAGGCAGTTCTTGGCTTCCGCCTGCTGCTTTGGCGAGGGCATCTGTTTGCTGGTTTTTACCCCTCTGGGTGCTTTTGATAGAGATTCCTTTGAACGCAAGCTCCGCCTTGCACACTTCGGCCAGATATTAGGCGAGGTCTGGATGCCGAGCCTTGAAGCTCTTATCCACATGCCCAGTGACAATCTGGGAATTAGTTTTTACAAGTACTCTGGTAGCGCCTAGAGCTCGTGCTTTTCAAAGGCCTAACAGAATGTCTTCATACTCAGCCACATTGTTTGTAGCTTTGAAATTTAGCCTTATAGAGTATAAGGCCTTCTAGCTGGAAGGTGAAATTATTACAACTCTGGCACCAGCGCCGGAGGCCTGATAGGTTCCGTCATAATAGATAGTCCATATACCTTCGCTCGGTGCTTCGGGAGACCAGCTTGCCATAAGGGTCCACTCCGCGATGAAGTCCACGATTACTTGGGACTTTATGGTGGTGTGGGCAGTAAATATATACCGAAGGGGGCTAGCTCAATGGCCCACTTTCCTATTCTTCCGGTGAAATCTTTATTTCAGAGCATGTCTCCGAGGGGGTATAACGTTGGCACAATAATATTGTGTGCGAGAAAATATTGCCGGAGCTTCCTCGAAGCCATGACTAAGGAATATGCGATTTTCTCGAGCTCCGTGTACCTTGTTTTGGCTCCAGATAGAGCCTCGGAAATAAAATAGACTGGCCTCTGCACCAACTTCCCTTCGAAGTCAGCTTCGCGCACGAGAACTGCGCTGACGGCGGAGATCATAGCTGTGAGGTACAACAATAATCCCTCCTCCGGATGGGGGGTTGTGAGTGTTGCCAGACAAGCGAGGTACTCCTTGATATCGTCAAAGCTCTTCTGGCATTCGGGCATCTATGCGAAGTCCTCAGAGCATTTTAGCGCCTTAAAGATTGGTAGGCTCTATTTAGCGGAGCGCGCGAGAAACCTGCTGAGAGCTGCGAAGCGACCTGCAAGCTTTTAAACTTCTTTTAAATTTTTAGGTGGAGCCATACGTTGTAGTACGCTAATTTGGGTGGGACTGACTTCGATACCTCGACTCGAAACCAGGTACCCTAGAAGCTTATCAGCCTGGTCTTTGAAGACATATTTCTTGGGATTCAACCGGACCCCTACCTTTCAGAGGCTTTCTAAGGTCTCCACCACGTCTCTGCTATGTTCGTACTTTTTTGCACTTTTTATTATAATATCATCCATGTATGCTTCGACATTCCTTTCCATTTGATAGCCTAGGGCCTTAGCAATTAGCATAGAGAAATTTACTCTAGTATTTCTTAAGCTAAAGGGCATTCGTACATAGCAATAGACTCCGAAGGAAGTAATGAAGCTAGTCTTTTTCTCATCTTCGCGTTTTAACTATACTTAATGATACCCGGAGTAGGTGTCGAGGAAGCTTAGCAGCTCGGAGCCGACGGTCGAGTCGATGAGCTGGTCAATATGAGGCATGGGGTACGGGTTACTGGGACACGCTTTATTTAGCGAAGTGAAGTCAATACACATGCGCTATTTTTTCGTGTTCTTTTTTTTAATAAAAACGGGGTTCGACGGCTACTCCATGTGGCTGACTTCTCGTATGACCCTTGCCTGAAGCAGCTTCTCTACTTCTGTCTTGGCCAGGCTTGCACACTCGACCGATAACTTCCGTAGCCCCTAGCGCACCGGCCTCGCCCTAGGGTTCACCAGTAAGGAGTGCTCGATGATGCTCCGGTCAACCCCTAGGATATCTTCGTCCGTCCAAGCGAAGATGTCGAGGTTGTCTTGAATCGTTCCCTTCAATGAAGCCATATCTTCTAGAGTCAGATCCGCTCTGAACTGAATATGGTACTTGAGGCCCCCTTCGATGAGTGTCCTGGTGACAACCTCTCCGCCTGGACGGGGTTTGACTGCTGGCCCCTTCGTGGATTCAAGGGGTCAGCTCACCGCTTTGGGCTAGAGCTGCGCAGTGTGTACTTGGTGAGCTTCGAAGGGGGCGGCGTGGCCGTACTCCACCCTTCGCGTCACACTTTGATCACCCAGCATAGTAAGAACTCCCTCCTGCGTGGGCAGTTTCATGAAGAGGTAGTTATGGTACGTTATGGTTCTGAACTGATTTAACGCACCCCTCCCAAGGATGGTGTTATAGACGTTGGGGGCATCGATGATGTGAAAGATGACTTCCTCTGATCGCGCAAGGTCACGTTCGCTGAAGCTGACTTCGAGGCCGATTTGGCCTATTGCTTTGAGGGGCGGCCTGATGAAGCCTTGCAAGGGCCTAGCTGTCGGAAGGAGAAGCTTTCGAGGGATGCACAGCTGGTCGAAGGCGTGGACGAAGATAATATCCACCGAGCTACCTCTGTCGATGAGCATGCGCTGTACCTTGCTGCCGGTGATGTCAGTGGAGATGACGAGGCGGTCTGCGTGTGAGAATTTAACTCCAACAGCGTCTTCAGCCGTGAAGGAGATTGGCACATAGGCCCTCTCCGGCATCACAGAGGCTGATGCCGAGGTCCCAATATGTCCTACTTCACGGACATAGTCACACCTCTGATGCTTGGACAAGTTCCCTAGGGCTCCGCCACCAGAAATGGGGAGTTCTACCCACTTCTAGGGTCTGAGTGCATCTTTCACCTTTGGCGGTAGTATTAAATTTCCACGTAGACTTGAGGAGGAGCTTCGCCATCCTTGGCACGGCCGACGGCCCGGACATGCTCTGGGCGGGCGGCTTCGGGGGCTCGATCCGTCGTCCCTCGGCTAGAAGTCATCTCGAGGTAATCCCCTCACAAGTCCAGTATAGCCTTGCAGGAGTTAGTTCTATGGCTCTGGTTCTCATCGTGGATGCTGCAGAAGTAGGTTTGGCATGGGATGGAGGGCTCGGCTAGTGGCCTCGCTCCACCCCCTCACCCTCGGCCTTGGCCTTGCTGGAACTTCGGAGCCCTCGGTCCGGTGATATTTAGCACTTCACTATAGAAGTGCTTCCCGCTTCGCCTTGACTCCGAAGGTCAGTGCTCCACGTACGCCGGCTTTGGGGGACTTGGAGCCCATACCTCCAGAACATGAACTTGAGCGATGGCGACACTTCTCTAGAGAAGCCCTTCTTCTAAGGGAGCGTATTCCTCGAGGTACGTCATAAGCTAGGGCATCGACGATATGGGCTTCCTATGAAGCTTATCGAGCAGGCCTGGGTTGGTGACGCCTTCGCGGGCAGCGTCAACCACCGAGGACGTGGAGAGTCCCTTGATCTGAGACTTCATAAAGGCAAAGCGCTGGAAATATTACTGCGGTGTCTCTCCAGGTTGCTGCTTCACTTGGAACATGCTCCTGGTGGACATGGGTGTCACGTACGTCCCTTGAAAATTATTTGTTAATTTCCTTCACAGGTGCTTCCATGACTTTACGGAATCGGGCTTTAAGGACCAGAACCACAGAAGGGCTATGCCTTTGAGGGCCAATGAAAAGCATTTTGCCATGGTATCTCTCTCGTCTCCGCTAGCCTCGATCGTGAGAGCGTAGGAGCGCATGAATTCATCGGGGTCCGAATCTCCGAAGTACTTGGGCAACTTCGCAGCTCTGAACTTTGAGTAGAAGCGCGCCATCTGCAAATCTGGATGCAGTGATGATCTCTCATCAAAGGAGGCATTCTGCCTCCACTCTCGAGGTTCCTGCCCGCCATGGTTGCTCACAGTGATGATGGTCGGTGGCCTCGAAGAGTCTTCGGGGACTTTGGGGGTGCGCACCTGGCTGGCCACATTTTGCCGTCATCTCATGACTTCTACTTTCAGTGAGACCAGCTCGGAGGCCTTCGCATCATCGGAGGCTCTGCTCTCCCCAGAGTATACTCCCGGATCTTACGACTAGATATAGTCAGTTTATAGCACCCTCGAGGATGGCAGAGGGTTCATGCGCTAGGCCCCGTCACTCCTAATGGAGGGAACACAGGGGGCCGTAGTTGGGCCCACAGGCCTGAAGACGTCGTTTGCCGGAGAGGGGACTGAGGTGCGCTCCTCGGTCCTTAGGACGGTGTCGATCGCTGGGAGGCATGTGGCGTGCTCCGTAGCCTCTAGAGTGATAGTTGCTGCGGGGAGATCTGCGGCGAGCTCCGCAGCCCTTGAACCAGCGCCGACCGCCGGGAGGCCCACTGGGTCAGGTAGGTCCTGCGTGTCTGATTCTGGAGGGGGTCCTCCAGGCGCAGCGAGGCCTGCGAGACTTGAAGAGACTTCTGGGTATGAGCTACGTTTTTGCTTTTTTTGGAGGCATGGTTTGAAGGTTGGTGGTAGAGAGGCTAGCTTAGAACTAGAATCCTCATGGACGACGCCAACTGTTAGCGTAATATAGAAATACGCAACATGTTTAAGTGTTTAGAACCTCAAATGGTTCGAAGTGTTTTTCATGGGTTCGAACAGTGCCCGAGGCATCCGAAGCGGATAATAGCATTCGAACAAAAGTTGTATTGATTAACACTTCAAGTGTTCGATCCTCCTACCCTGCAAGGGGAGGGTATTTATAGGCATGGTAACAACAGGGTAATACGAAGTTACCCGTTACGCTCAACCGACTATTACAGTGTGAAAAGTGAATTTACATAGGAGTAGTTTAGTAATGCTCCGTGTGAACAGGGCTAGGCGCACGTCTTGTCGGAGGGGACGGGGAGCCCGTGGTTTCGGCGTCACCTTCGGGTGGTTTCAAGCTTCGCAGCCCTATAGACGAAGGAAGGCTTCGGCATGCTGGGTGGCTTTGAACCGTCGATCTGTAAAGGACTCTGTGGTAATTCTTGCTAAAGCGTTGACTTCACGTTCGAAAGGAACTTTAAAATGCTGTTATTAAATCTTTATGAGGGTAAAAATATTTTCGCACACCAGTTAGCAATGTATATATTGACCGGTGAAGTAGAGCAACGTCATGGATTTTATTAGACTTACGGTGTTATCCAACCATAAAACAAACCTGCATAACTTTATTGTAGAAAGTGCAATGACGAATGAAGACATTGACAGGTGTGATAGTGATGTAAACTAACTACGTACATTGTTCACATCTGGAATTATATAAAAAAAAGATTTTTCATCGTATCTGGAGAAAGCGCCAATGCTGGTTGGCTTATTTGGCACTCAACGCACCGCTGCTAATAAATATTCATTTAGGTGACAAAGATCAAACCATGACCGTCTTTCGTGCCAACCTTGCTAATGCTTTGTTTCGCCAAATATTTCTATCTATGCTTTGCACGCTGCCATGGTGCAACCGCAAGAACAGAACAACTGTAACAGCGTAAACAGAAAAAAACTGGCGCCAACAGAAGCAAAAGTGCGCGCCAACAGAGAAAAAAAAAGAGGTTTAGCACTAACAAAGTCAGGGATATAATAAGACATTTTACATCCAGCTTTAACAAACCTAGCCACCGAACCAAACAACCCTCAGCTTTTTATTACTAGCACAAGTGGCCTAGCCCCGTTTGACTCGGTGATTATGGGTCCAGATTATCGTGATATGTTATAATTTTTTTAAAAAAATATATATAAAAAAATCATTTTTTAAAAAATTGTTTATCAATATTTTAATATTAAATTCATTTATTTATACCCTTAAACTAGTCGTTCAAAGGTCATCTTTTCTCACCGTCTCACTCTGAAACTTAAGCGGAGCCTTGTACACGTTGATGTTTGATAACTTAGCCACCAAGCATCATACATGCGTGCATGTGCACCAAACGATTTTCAGGGGTGGATGATACTATATCATAATATCATATGTATAGTGTGGCTCAAGTACAGCTTTGCCTTCTCGTTTTCACCGATTAATCGACCCTCTCCAATGGCCGACCAGCAACCATTACTATTATATTATCCTTTTCAAGGTTACAAAACTCCATTGGTTGTTAGTTAGTTGCAATGTCACTATGAACAGCCCAGCGCCAGACAAACGACAGTTTTTATCCTCCATATAAATTATATGTTCTAAATTTAACTATCTTAATATACACAATACTAATTTACAACTACTCGTCTCTAATCATGCTTCGTATAATATATAGGATTTAGGTCTAATACAAGACATAGTTTTCTTCTCTTTTCTCATTAATATATTGTCATATCATATTTTACTATATGTTTTTATATTATCTAACAATAAAGAAATTATCATATTTGTAGTATTAAGACTGCTCTTAATTAGAAACAATGGCATCCATTAAACTACTACCCCAGTTCCTGATTACTGGTCGGTTTTGATTTTGATTTTAGGGATCTATATATGGTTTGATTAAAAATATTTTTTATAATTAAATTATGTAATATAAAAGTTACATAATTAGACTTGTAATCTAAAGTATTGTTCTAACATCATATAGTTAGAATTATTTGTTTTAATTTTATTAAAAAAATAAAATTAATGATTAAAACCGACGAGAAACACAAAAGAGAGGTGATGATAAAACAAAACAATAATGTTAAATGTTAATGTTAGGATCACATCACATCACATCATGGATGATGTAAGCGAGCAATACGATGACTCCATCGTCCGTGAGCACGAGCGGACTCCTTTAACCTTTTGCCTCTCCTTTACCAAAACGTACTGTCCAATGGCCATGCACAGTTGCAATAATTGATTATTAGTCTTTGCTTGATTTTTTCACGCTTCAACTATTAAGCAAAGAAGAGTTTCAGGCAGTTCCAATAATGCTAAACATTTTATATAGTTTCTATATTGTCATCTGAAAATTAGTCTTAATCTAACTATCTTAATACATATTTTACTCATCTCTCATCGTGATGTAGGTGTTGTGTAATTTTTTCATCTTTTCTTATTTAATGCATTATCACATCATATTTTATACACTATTTAGTGCTATAGAGATTATTTTAGTTGGGGCACTCTGACTGCACTTGCTTAGCCGCCCTGGCATGCTGGATTAATCGTTCTTACATTATTAAGGAATGAGAAAATTCACTTCGATTATTTTTCTCAGTGGGTTTAGACTATAATTAGCAGAGATTGATCAGATGTATAGTTCTTACAATATATTGTATTTTGGACAATTTATATTCACTCGCTTTAATAGTCTTAGAATATATATATTCACTCCATTGGTTATTAGTTAGTTGCAATGTCACTATGAGCAGCCCAGCGCCAGACAAACGACAGTTTTTATCCTCCATATAAATTATATGTTCTAAATTTAACTATCTTAATATACACAATACTAATTTACAACTACTCGTCTCTAATCATGCTTCGTATAATATATAGGATTTAGGTCTAATACAAGACATAGATTTCTTCTCTTTTCTCGTTAGACGTAGTTTTCTTCTCTTTTCTCATTTAATATATTATCACATCATATTTTATTATATGTTTTATGTTATTTAACGATAAAGAAATTATCATATTTGTAGTATTAAGACTGTTCTTATAAACAATGGCATCCATCAAACTAGCTACTACCCCAGTTCCTGATTACAGGTTTGATTAAAAAATATATTTTTAATTAAATTATGTAATATAAAAGTTACATAATTAGACTTGTAATCTAAAGTATTGTTCTAACATCATATAGTTAGAATTATTTGCTTTAACTTTATTTAAAAAAATTAAAATTAATGATTAAAACCGACAAGAAACACAAAAGAGAGGTGATGATAAAACAAAACAATAATGTTAAATGTTAATGTTAGGATCACATCACATCACATCACAGATGATGTAAGCGAGCAATACGATGACTCCATCGTCCGTGAGCACGAGCAGACACCTTTCGCGTCTCCTTCGCCAAGACTGTCCAATGGCCATGCACAGTCTTAGCTTGATTTTTCCCCTCTTGTACTATTGAGCAAAGAAGAGTTACAGGGAGTTCCAATAATGCTAAACATTATATATATTTCTATATTTGTTATCTAAAATTAGTCTTAAATTTAACTATCTTAATGCACGTACCGCTAATGCAACATAGTAATTTAATACTCATCTCTCATTATGCTTTAAGTGTTGTGTAATTTTTTTATTTTTTCTTATTTAATGCATTGTCACGTAATATTTTATCATATGTGACATACTATTTGGTGCTATAGAAATTATTTTAGTAGGGGCATTCTAACTGCACTTAGCCGCTCTGGCATGCTGTATTAATCGTTCTTACATTATTAAGGAATGAGAAAATTCACTTCGATTATTTTTCTCGGTGGGTTTAGACTATAATTAGTAGAGATTGATCAGATGTAGATTTCTTACAATATATTGTATTTTGGACAATTTATATTCACTCACTTTAATAGTCTTTGAATATATATACATATACATACACACACACACACATATATATATAAGAATTGTAAAACATACGCAAGTATGTCTTCAATTTTAGACAAAATTATTTTAACTGAGAGGATGTGAAACTCAATTTGAGCTTTTGTTGCATCGTGCAAAATAAACAAAGTCGGCGGAGAGGTGTCAAAAGTTTAGTATGACAATCAATATCCATGCTTGAGTATAAACAAAGAACGTAGTTTGTCTGCTCACGAGAGCCAGCATGCCAATGGTAGTTTAATTAGTCAAGTTGGCTTATAATTAACATTGGGCTTTTGAAGCCAATGCCTGGAGTTGCTTACTTCTTGATACATTTCCATTATTTGTTTTTGCCATCATTGATTAGTAGGTTGTATTGGGGAAAAAAATGCCTGCACGCGGGCTGCATGGCGCCACGCCTGTAGCCCGCATGTAGATTGCCGACGCGTGTACACGAATCAAATCGGACGACCAAGCAGCCAGGCCAGGGACTCGGCTAGTCGGCTCCGTAGATTAGCCCGCAACGTTACGGCATCTCCAACAGCCTCTCCATTTTTTACTCTCCTTTTATCTATTTAGCCAACTCTCTAAAATGATTCCTCTCTATATCTGCTATATACTCTAACAGACTCTATTTCTAACTCTCCAAAAAAATTACTCTCCCTTTTAAAATCCCAAAATATTTCAAAAATTTTGATTTCTGTTTAAAATCTCAATTTCTAACCTTAGAAATCCCCAAATTATAAAATTTTCAAAATTTAGAAATTAAAAAAAATCTTTTTTTTCATTTCTATTTTGCCTCCCGTACTAAAACAAAGACTGAAAGAGGAACAGAAAAAATTTAGCTGGAGCGTGTGTGTGTGTGCGCATGAGCTCCTAGGTGGCTGACTGGAGCATGGCAGCCCCCATCACCTTCACTGCAGGTAGGGGCCACAAAATTTTGGCCATTCAGCTTGGCTGGCCAAGTTTGGCCATTGAGCAAGCCAATTTGGCTAGCCAGATGGCTTAGCTATTCGGTTGATCAGTCTGTTGGAGAACGTTTTTTGACTTAAGTGGCCAAAATTTGGCTTGGAGAGCCAAATGATCAACCTGTTAGAGATGCTCTTAGAAACTCCGCACAGCCTCGGCTCGCTTCTTGTTCTCCCTCCTCTTCTCCGCAGAACGGCAGCCTCCGCAGCGTCAGCGTGGCCACGCAATTCTCCCCACAGGATGGCGCTCCGCATCGTCACCTCCAATGCGGCCTAAGAGGTCGGCGGCGTCGAGCCGCTTTCTCCGACGGTGTCGAATCGCTTGCGCACCACAAAGTCCCCAGCGACAGCTTCAGGACGAGTGAGAAGGAGTGAGCACCGACGGTGTTGACCTCGACAGCCATGGTGATGACGGAGCTGCCGGTTGAAAAGGAGGGGGACGGATAGCCGCCGGGGCCGGAGCCAAGGACGATGCTGAGTGAGAGAGTTGAGGACGGACAGTTGGGGGATCTGAGTAGGAGAGGCAGAGAGAGGGGAGCACCGGGGAGGCGGTGGCGAGGGCGAGGTGGAGGTCGGCGGGGTCGCCGGCGGTGAGGGAAGCGACGACGAGCACCGAGAGCAGCACCACGGGGAGCAGCGGTGCCCCATCCTCGCGGAGCTTCAGCTAAGCCGTCATGGCTCCGAGGTTGGGGGCAGTAGCGGACGGTGGGGAATGTGGCGATGGCCGGGTTGAGCTGTGCGCGGAGCCGACTGGGCGAGCTGTGCACGGAACCGAGCGTGTGCTGCGGCGCTTAGTCTTCCGATTTCATGTGTTGACACGTGTTGAAAATCTACGGTGGGCTGTAGGGGTGGCGCCCTGCAGCCCGGATGGAGGCAATCTTTTTCCGTTGTATTTGTTAGGAAACTGAATATCCAGAAGATAAGCATCGGTTGTTGGACACGTTTATCTCTTAAAGGTATTTGCCTATAAATAGAGGAATCCTCTCCTTATTTATATACGCTTGAATCTAAGCAATGAAGAGTTCCGC
>KE372486.1:98308-120725 GCA_000418225.1 Zizania latifolia | reverse complement strand
TGTGTCAATTATTCTGTCTCGAAGCTCTGGACTACACACGGTAGCAGAGTTTCTCGACACGTTATCAACACGAAGCTCTACCATGAAAGAATTGATCTACAACAACGATCTACCAGCATCAAAAGTATATATACATTTGAATTGATCTCTTAATAGAAGTATGATCGTTACTGTAGATTAGATCGGAAAGCACGAAACACCAATAAACTGTTCCGCATGGTCCTGCTAGACCAGCCGCCCTGTATGGCGATATGACAGTATTGTCATTCATGTTCAGCAATAGAACTTTAGGCTCTGCAACCCGCACGTTGCAAGTCGGTGCACCTGCATGCGCCAAGCAGCCGCTGCTGCCGTCGCTCGCCAGCGCCCGCAGTCATTGGCCGTCGCCACACAACGTTGGTGCGCACTGCCCACACGGTGCCACCCGCACGTGGTCTCGCATGTAGCCAACGCGACGCCGCTCACCGCATGGTCGGCCGCACGCGCCGTCACCAGATCACAACTTGCATGCGACCACTGCCATTACCGAATCGTCGCCTACATGCTGCCACTGATGTCGCTAGATCGCCGGCTGGCCGCTAATAGCCGCCACGTGCCTCGCATGGCAGCCTGCCCGCACGGCCGATGTGCCCCCACGGCTACTGCTGATGGCTGGATTTGGCGCACGTCCAACACGCGGCGTCATCGCCACCAGCAGCTGGCTACTGCTCCAACACGCCGCAGCGTCGTTGCCGTGGGTAGGCATCTGTGCCATCGAAACCAGTCGTCACGCCGAATGAAGCCATCGCCGCTGGTCGTGCGTCTGCTCTGGCGCCCGTGGCGCCGCCCGCAGCGTCACCCCTGCGCGCCGTCGCTGCTGCCCCCCGCCAACACTGCAGCTCTCGCGTGCTTCGCCTAGTGCGCTGCGCCACGCCTAGGTCCCCGCAGCGCCACTGTGTCGTGTCACGCCGCCGTAGCCGTGCTCGCAGCATGTCCCGCCGCCGACAGCCTGCTGTCTTCTCCACCGCACGCCTCGCCTGCATGCACGACGCCACGCTGCTCGCCGGCCCGCTTCATGCCCCGCACGGTGCGCCGCGCAGCTCGCTGGCACAGCCCACGCCCCGCACGGCATCTCGCCGTAGCTCACCGTTGGCAAACCGCATCTCTCGCCTAATTGTCGGCCCGCTGTCGCGCTCCCGCATGAACAAGCCACACGCCGGCCTACGCCCGCAGCACAGCCGCGCCACGCCGTCGGCCGGCAGGCGCTACCCGCAGTGCCGAGCGCCGCGCTGGAAAGGCACCGCCACAGCCAGGCCTGGCGGCTAGGGTTGGAAACCCTAGCGTCCAGTGCTCCCTCCGCATGGGCCAGATGGGTCTACTCGGCCAGAAGAAAAGGAAAGAAGAAAAAGTAAAAGTTACTTTTGTATTTCAGTCCCTTAATTTCTTAATTTTGTGCAGAAGTATGAATTTTTGCATAGAGGCCCTTGGATTTCTAAAAAATCACGAAGAAAATAAAAATTTTGTGTAGAGGCCCCTGGATTTCTGAAAACTCATGCAGAAATACAAATTTTGCATATGGGCCCTCGGATTCGCTGAAAATTCTGGAAATACCCTTTTCTTGCATAAAAGGACCTCCGGAATCCGAATTTCGCATCTGTTTTTCTTTTTCAGCAATATTTTTTATGTTAATTACTGTTTACTATTTTTACTATCTTTAATTATCCGTATTTTTTATTAGTAAATATAGAATTGCATAGAAAAATACTAGAAAACCGCAGCAAATTATTCATGTCTCTATTTAGCAACCCGATGCAATTTTACTAGAAGTAACATGCGCATCATAGATGACTTGCATCGTGACTAAACAGTTCGCTAAGCAAAGTGTAGATGGCCGTAACCATCTCACCTAGGTGTTAGATGTCCGGATCGTACTTGGAACCTAGAAGCTCCGTAACACCGTAGGCCATCGGCAATAATGAACCTATCCCTTGTCGGATGAAAATGATCATGCAATTTATTTTCTCTAAGATATCTCGCCCACTTTGAAGGATGAGTATACGGTCACGACGAATTAGAGAGTGCTATGAGACGTCTTGAAGGAGTATTTCGAGCACCTCATGTACATCATCAAGCCTCTAGTAGAGCAAGAATGGATCCGATTCTGACTCTTCCTAAGTATGCCTGAGAGTTTAACTCCACGTTGCACCGAATCTGCACGTTTCTAAATCTCCGCTAAAAAGATATCTCAGATTAAGGAGGAATTGAAAAGACTCTCCACTTTTCACCCAAACGTGGCAGAATCCGTATGCAACCATCGTCAATCAAAATATACGAAGTATTCTGAATTGATTTGACATGTTGTAGCTCAGCAAGGTTCAGGATGAAGTCCTAGAGAAGAACTTTGTTTCGTAGCCATAATAAAAGAGTAATAGCCTTAAAGCTAACGCCACTTCTTCAAAGTTGTGCAAAACCCGTCATAAGAAATAGGATAGGGATGAAAGGAAAGTGATAGCATACGAATTGAAGCCTAGTGATGAGAATGGCGAGACAACCAAAAAGAATGTCAAGCCATATGGTTCTAGAATTTGCAAGGCACCAAAGCACATCACAGAGAAATACTAGAAATAAACAACTTGAGATACACCTCACCATCGCAGCGAGTAAGTACACCCTCATGATTGAGACTGCACATCTCTCATGATAGGTGGCAGTGTCCATAAAATCTCGGTTGACTTTCTCATGATGCTAATAGAAGCCTGCCAATACCATCACAAGTAAAAAGCTACTATAAATGAAGAAGTAGCTAGCCTACATACAGACTCTATCTAGAATTAAAGTTTTTATGTCATCTAAATGTAGCTAAATATCATAGAATTGAATAATTGTAACACTAGAAGAGCGAATTGAATGAAAGATTAGAAGTTCTTGAAGAGCAAATATCTTTTACTGCAATGAAGAATTATTTTCAGTATGTCGTAGCATGTTTAAGGCATTTATTATTCTGTTGCTAGTTCCTCGCATATGAATAGATTGTCTTAGACTACAATCTTATGTAGCGCCAAAATAAAAAGGAATGAATCAATTGTGGCTTGCAGATTCACAAATACAACTTTTAGAAAAAAATGTTTCTAGATAAACGAGAACTAGAAATATTATGACCGTTGCTAGAAGCAACAAATGCATTTTTAGGCCTTAGAAGAGCCATGGTCATATTATTTGTGGGATAACTTTGCACAGTAATAAAGCATTATTGTATATTGAACCCACTTAAACTTTCTTGAGGTTTGCAGAAATTGAAGAAATTATACTAGAAGTATGCATTCTTTAATATTTGGGCTATACTATAAATACACTCGAAGTGTATACTACATTAAGACTTTATTTCTCCTATTTTGTATTATGCATTATGTTAAATTTGGTTTTTGAATTATGAGAAAATAAATTCACAACTCATATGGTTATAGCACAAATTGATTAATTTTCTAAATCATGAAGATTAGTGTGCCTGCATGCACCACTAAGAAATTAATCACTAGACCAATGTGAAATTCTTTCTAGACCGTATCTAGAGAATGTTTTGGTCTTACTAAACCTCTATATAGGCTATAATGATACTGCTTCGTAAATCTTTGTAATAGACATATACAGGTTTATTATCTGCTTGACCCTCATGTCTTAATCATCGAAAGTAGTCCACCTGAATGGACACCGCTAAAGAATAGCGATTGATGACAAATGCATTGACATGAGAGGCAAAGTAGTGCATTAAGTATCATTTATCCACCTGAATGGACTAAGCATAAAAAATGAAGAATTAGAAGAATCGCTATACCATTATTGCAGAGTTGTAATTTATCCATCATGAATAGGACATGCAGTTCTAAATGCAGCGGATCTCAAACAAAATTCAAACCAATGGCATACAACATCTACTCAACAACAGTGTAACTAGTGTTGAATTTTCTACCTAAAGTATGTGCATATCCCACTACCATAGTAGATTGAAAAGGCCCTCTCCGAAAAGTCCATAAAACTTGTGAACAGAGATTTGCATGTAGCCTTCTATTTTTATAATTTTTCATCATTTAGGGGGAGAGAATGTGCCATTAGATGAAAAATATCAGTAAATTATGGTAGAAATGGAAGGGATCATACACATTACCTCACACTAGTGAATGTAGTGTAAGAAGTACTAAAAGTACAGAATTACTTGAAGTGCCCAATAACTAGAAGTTATACTGTCTAATTATTTTTGTGATCTAAAAACCATGACTAAGTTGTATTACCTGAATGTAATGCACCGAAGAGGGTGAAATACCGAAGAAAGAAAGGTATCCCTCATCTCGTCCAGAGGCCTCGAACAAAAATAATAGGACGAGAACTCCGGTTCTTCATGTCCCTAAGTAACCGGAGACGTCTGGTGAAAACAGAGTATGGAAGCTTATCATTCTTAATCATAAGAACTATCCCATAGAATGAAGGGAAGCCAATTGAGACCTGGCAATGGTATGAAACCTCGAAAATAGGCATACCAATATGAATCGTTTCATAAAGGAAGAAACCGGCGATAAGGTGCGCACCAAAATAGCCGCTGGTACACTATAGAACCTTGCTCCTATGATGGAAAATAATGGTGAGCAAGATGATAAAGCACCTGAATGTGCAATCCATGATGAAATAACTAGAAGTTATAGAAGTTCGGGTGAATCCTGTGATATAGCAACTGTCAATTATTTGCACTTACTATTTATTGTTGCTACAATCATAAATGTTGACCTTGAGCCTGTATCGCTTATTGAATATATTAAAAGATTAGATTGAGAAGATTGTAAGAAGGCAATGACAAACTGAATTGTCTAAACAAACTAGAAAAATAGTAAGAAAAAAGCATGGCTTGTTGTATAAAATCTTCACTCAACTGCCAGGAGTTGATTGTGAAATCTATTCCTTAACCATGGGTTGAATTACCTTTAGAAATATAATCTCAATGACAGTCAACTAGCAGTTGAATATTGAAATCAACCAGGAGTTGAATGAATCAACATGAAGTTGAAAATCGACTTGAAGTCAAAATTATGTTGAGTAATGAATTAATTGATGTTATTATTTGCATGGGAGCTTGGATCGGATAATTGTATGAAGGTACATGAAGTACCATGTCTTGAACCAATATAGAAAAAATAGAAATAGTCTTAGTAGTATATAATATATTTTTTCTGAAAGAAATGATGCATGAATAATAAAGATCCCTGAATGGATCGTGAATATGGTCTAAATACCATGTGAAATTGGGAAAGCAAACTCGTTGTTCGAATTTGAGTTTGAAACGAAACAATTGGATAGAACCAAGTTATGCATTGGCTTGCAGCCAGAGCATGCGACTGATGAATTTTAGTACGTCAGTCTACTTATACTCAGAAGGTCATTGGAAAAGTTATTTCCTTTCAAACCCCCATAGACAGAAGGTCATTGGAAGCAGACCACAATCCATAAAGATCTAGAGAAGAGGAGGAGAAATCTTGGGACCGGAATTCCCATACTTAAGTGTTATAGGTACGCTAATGTACTTAGCCTACTACACTAGGCTGGTTATTACATTTGCTATATGTTGAGAAACGGATAGGCTACGCTTGTAAAAACAAAAAAAATTCTACCCCGTTCAACCTAGGAACCATGAGAGTAATGAGATCATGGATCGTTACCTCTAGACGCAGACGTGCTAGGGTAGCGGAAGAAGAGTTAGAGAAGCGCGTCCTCGATCAACTCCGCCTAGCTCCATCCAATCGTCGGCGACGAAGACGATGTAGCACCACGATCTCCACACCGAGAAGATCAGCACCGCAATCGTAGCGGTGCCTCTATGGTATCCACACGTATAGAGACGGGATTACCTCACGCCGATATGCTAGTACCACGCTCGAGGCTAGGGGAGATGCGTCCACAGTAGGTGAGGCTAGGAGAGAGGTGGCGGCTAGGGTTAGGGGAGGTCCAATAGCCTTTTAAGCTCTAGTCTCTCCTCCCCTTATATAGAGCCCACTGATGGGCATTTAATCAACATTAAAGCCCACCAGATCTAATCTGCACGTTCGGCTCAGAAGTTTCGGCTGTGACCCAAAACTTTCGAAAATAACATTCTGCATCGAATTTATTTTGATCCAAAAGTTTCGGTCCAACCTAAACTTCCGAATCCAGAACTTTCGGTCCAACCGAAACTTTTAAAAATAACATTCTGTATCGAATTTATTTCGGTACAAAAGTTTCGGTCGAAGTTTAGAACTTTCGATTCATTCAGAATTCACCTTTAGAGCAGGCCCGGAAGTTCTGGTCCAACCGGAACTTTCGATTCCTCCAGAACTCGCCACCAGGGCGAGCTCGAAAGTTCCGGTCCAACCAGAACTTCCGATTCCTCCAGAACTTGTCTCTGTGGCATATTACCATCAATCTCTCACTTGCACTAGAGTCAATACTTGCAAGCTTTAAATTCCATCCCCTTTAGAGTGTGACCCGATAGGTTCATATGTAAACGGCCGCTACCCAAAAATCTTTTCCGGATCGCAAGCCAATAGCGGTACCTAGCAACACATACTGACCCTCGAATACATACAAAATCATATTTTCTGATCGCTCACATTCCACGACATGTTTCATAACATACCTGAAAGCAACATTTATAACTACCCAGTTACGGAATAGCATTTGGAAGCCTCTAAGTGTGTTACTACACATTCTGAAATCAATGACGATCTCAGGTCAAAGGATTATGCAGGTACACCATTTGAGATGACAACAGATGGCACATCATGAATAACAATATCAACAGTATCTCAAGGTGGGTCTATCCAACACCATGTTCTCTAACATGTGTCCACATCACTGATTTGATATCTCCATATCTATGATCCGTGGAACATAATCATTAATCAATCAGATGTGCTAATCTATGAATTATCATTGTCCCACATAATGATATGAGATTAGGAATTATTTAGAATAACATCATGATAAACCAAAGAGTTTCACAAACAAGTCATATACTTGCTGATCAATGTAAAAGATAATTATTCAAGGAACAAGATAACCAATTATCCAAAATACATCATTATAAACAAGACTCCTTCTCTCACATACACTAGACTCTATCACACAAGTATGTAATACCCATAGAGCTCAAGTGCGCCTCATGCTTGGGCTGCGAGAGAGGCTTTATCAACGGAACGGTAATGTTTGAATCCGTGTGCACCTTGCATATCTTTACATCACATCTATCTACGATCTCTCAGATGAGGTGCGACCTAGGCTTGAGGTTAGACTTCTGGTGCGACCTAGGCTCCTTGGCTTGCGCAATGGCACTACTATTATCACAATAGAGGTCCACTGGACTGGACGCACTAGGGACAACACCTAGCTCAAAAACAAATTTTCTGATCTAAACAGCCTCTTTCGTAGCTTCAGAAGATGCTATGTACTCGGCCTCCATTATTGAATCTGCAACCATTCCTTGCTTAGAACTTTTTCAACTCACTGCACCTCCATTAAGACAAAACATAAATCTAGACTACGATCTCGAATCGTTCTTGTCGGTTTAGAAGCTAGCGTCGGTGTAACCATTAACAACGAGCTCCTCCGCACCTCCGTAGACTAGAAACATATCCTCAATTCTTCTTAAGTACTTGAGAATATTTTTTACCATCGCCCAGTGACGTTCACCCGGGTTTGATTGGTATCTGCTCGTAACACTTAGAGCATAGGAAACATTTGGGCGTGTACAAAGCATGACATACATGATGGACCCGATTGTGGAAGCATACGAGATCACACTCATCTTCTCTAGATCATCAGGTGTCGAAGGACACTAACTCTTGCTGAGAGTAATACTATGTGACATTGGCAAGAAACCTTTCTTAGAATCCTGCATGTTGAACCGTTTTAATACCTTGTCAATTTACGTGCTTTGGCTTAATCCAATTAGCCTTCTCGATCTATCTCTATAGATCTTTATGCCCCATATGTATGCTGCCTCTCCAAGATCTTTCATTGATAAACTTTTTCGCAACGAAAATTTAACAGCATCGAGCATTTGAATATCATTTCCGATCAACAATATGTCATCTACATATAAGACCAGAAATATAAGTGCGCTCCTACTAGCCTTTTTGTAAACACAAGGCTCTTCTTCATTCTTGATGAAACCAAACCATTTGATCACTTCATCAAAATGAAGATGCTAACCCCGAGAAGCTTGGTTCAGCCCATAAATAGACTTTTGAAGCTTGCAAATTTTCTCAGCATTTTTCGCATCGACAAAACCTTCAGGCTGTGTCATGTACATATCCTCACTTAGGTTTCCATTAAGGAAAGCCGTTTTGATATCCATTTGTCATATCTCATAGTCATAATATGCGGCAATTGCTAGGATGATCCGGATATACTTTAGCATTACGACGGATAAAAATATTTCATCATAATCAACACCTTGAATTTGTCTGAAACCTTTCGCCACCAATCGTGCCTTATAGATGTGAATATTTCCATCAACGTCTATCTTTTTCTTAAAAATCCATTTACACTCGATAGTTTTGACACCATCAGGTGGATCGACCAAGTTCCAAACTTGATTCTCTCGCAAGGAGCACTAGACTTGATCGACTAACCGCTCGAGTGCACGACTAACCCCCTCCGACCGACGTTCCGGTCCGGAAGTTCTGGTCCAACCTAAACTTTTGAACCCAAAACTTCCAGTCCAACCGGAACTTCGAAAAATAACATTCTGTATCGAATTTATTTCGGCCTGGAAGTTCCGACCAAAGCCCGGAACTTCCGATTCGTCTAGAATTCGCCTCTAGAGAAGGCCCAGAAGTTCCGGTCTAACTGCAACTTTCGGTTCCTCCAGAACTCGCCACCAGGGCAGGCCCGAAAGTTACGATCCAACCAGAACTTCTGGTTCCTCCAGAACTTGTCTCTAGGACATATTACCATCACTATAAACCTACTCACATGTCAACACCCTCCACTATTATCCATGAAGATAATGTAACTTACATTGTACAAGTACAGTCAGGATATATGAAGAGCAACTTGATGAAGCTTATAAACCCCAAGTTCTCCTATGCTCATGAATTACATAAGATGAATGTAATAAAGGTGATGCACACCAAGTTATGTAAAAATCTTACAGATTATTCACTAAGTCTCTTCCAACATCTATCTTTGAAAGATATGTTCATAGAATTGGTATTGTTAAACTTAAAGACTTGTGTATTTTAGGGGAAGAAACTTTACATAACACCAATAAGAAGAATTGAATCTTAGTCAAGCAGACTAAGTACCCGAATTGATCTTCAAGATTATATGAAATATTTGGGTGAATTGTACTCTTTTTTCCTTGAATGAGTTTTCCTGAAGTTTCTCATATTAAGGTTTTAATGAGGCAATTCGTGCAACCAAGACACGTGCTATGTACTCATTCTCTCAATTTTTCCCACTGGGTTTTTGGAGAGTTTTGATGAGGCATATGCATGTCGTGTAGAGTGCCCAAGGGGGAGTGTTAGAAAACCAAATATCCAGGAGATAAGCATTAGTTGTTAGGCATATCTATCTCTTAGGGGTTTTGCCTATAAATAGAGGGGTCATCTCCTCATTTATATACGGTTGAATCTAAGCAATAAAGAGTTTGGCTTTTCCCCTACATACTATATCAATTATTATTTGTCTCGAAGCTCTGGACTATACACGGTAGCAGAGTTCCTCAATAGTATTGAATCGAGAATTTGGATTCTGCGTTTTTAAGATTCTAACAAATAGTTGTTAAGCATCTAACTGGTAAAAACTTAGAGTTGTTTCATAACTAATATTAGTTTATTTATAGATTGCTACTAAGGATCTATTTCTTTTAGCTGTAGATTCTTAATAGCTAGCTGTTCTGAGTTACTAGTTGATCTAAGTATTAGCTGGTGAGAATTTAGAGAAGCTAATGTTTCCTAGCTTTTGGATTCTAATCATTTCCATATTCTGTAGCTAGTGATTTTTACAATATGGATCCAGAATCTAAACTGTTTGTTTCAGTTTTAGATTCTAAAATTAGTTGTAGCTACCAAAATCTGAAATAAATTCCCTAAATTTTACAAGCTAAGAGAAAAATCTAGACTATTTAGGCAAAATTAAGATTTTGAGGGTAGGTGTAGCCTATGTTGCACAGATACACGATACAGGTATGACGATACAGATACGATGATATGAGTTTTTTAAAACATGAATACATCGATACGACAAGTATATATATTTAAAAAATAAAATACATAAAGTTAAGACACAAACCCAAAACATAGAAAACACAAAATAGAAAAGAGATATTGCCTGCTGTTTTTTTTAGAAAAAAAACACAAAAGAGATAAGAGTAGAGATGGCAATTTTGCCTATGGCTCCGGGTACCCGCGTGTACCTGACCCGATGAGTATGGGTTTGGGTTTAGATTTGTGCTCGCGGGTTCACGGGTTTGGGTACCCGTTTATTTTTGGGTCAGGCGTGGGTTTTTGTTTACCCGTGGGTTTGCCCGATTAATTTTTTTACTGTTTTATTTTTCCTGCGTGGTCCCACCTCTCTCTTTCCTTTCATCTCTCCTGCGCCCTCTCTTTAGTCTCTTTCCTCTCTGCTCTCTCCTAGACGCCCTCCTCTCTTTCCTCTCTCCCTCTCTCCCTCTCTCCCAGGCGTGGCGGCGCCCCCTCTCTCCCTCTCTCCTAGGCGTGGCGGCGCCCCTCTCTCCCTCTCTCCTAGGCACGGCGGCACCACCTCCTCTCACCCTCTCTCCAGCGCATGTGGTCGTCGCCCCATCGTCAAGATACACTCCCGTGCCCAAGCCTTCCCTTGCCGTCATGCCACGTGCCCGCCGTTGCCATCGCGTCGCGCGCCCGTGCCCATCGGTTTGATTTCAAACCCATGGGTTTCGTAGGTACGGGTTTGAATAGATTTCGCTTCGTGGGTTTGTTTCATGGGCGGGTTTTTCCAAAACACGCAGGTTTCAAACCCGTTGTCATCCCTAGATAAGAGATGAGATAAGCACCTATCCTAGATCCTCAATCCTCATAGCTCAGTAGCTCACACCTAGATCGGGATTGGGGATCCTTGGTTCTTTAAGGTGGTGGCGACGAGACAACAATGATGGTGGCGGCGTCAAGGCAACAACAGAGACTTGTATCAGGGGCAGCCATGGATAGAGTTTGGCTAGAAGCGATAGCGTTAAGGTGGCAGTAGTGGTATCAAGGCGATGGCACTACGCTTGTCTCTTTGCATATGTGGGACAAGAGTGTGAGATGCTCAAAATAGGGATGGTAATTGTGCTCGATTATTTATTTACCTGTGGGTAAAAACCCTATTAGTGTCGAATATGTTCCCAATTTCATACCCACGCATATAATATTAGATCATATCTTATACCTGATGGATAAACGGGTACAAGTATGAGTATTGACTACCCATACCTACTTCACCCATTTACTAATTAACTATGAGTATATAAACAAATGAACCAGATAAAATGAACATGATAAATTAATCGAGACAGTATTAAACGTTAAGGCAAACATGATAGATTGAAAGATACAATGAATCAAATCCAATACGAACATATTAAGATAACTTATCGGCTAAAACTCTGATAAAACGTCAATCTAATATCTTAAGCTTAAACAATTTCTCGCAACTCATATGGATCTACTAGTTCGGACTGAACCGAGATAGTATTAGATTCACGATCATTGCTCAATCTTGTTTAACATAAAATACTATATCGACGTGATTGATACGATAAACCAATCTAAACGTGAAGCATATAACAATTATGATCAGCATAACGTATCGATAACTAGCAAACCTATTAATTTAATTGAAGTATCAGACTTAACCAAGAAAGCTTTAATCAGAACAACAGAGTTCACTGAGAAGGCTAACCCTGACGTGATCGGAGGTTGAACTTAATCAATACAACTTGATCCCATATAGGAAATCACCCTAATGCTACATACTTAGGGTTTGGCGATGTGTCGAGAGTTTCAAATGAATAGATAATGTTATTGATCAAGGTTCCCAGGCTTACATATTTATACATGTGGAATCATAAACCGACTAATACTTGAATTATAGATTTTCTAAGATAGGGAATCTAAAAGATTACATTTATGTTCTATCTGCTGCTATAATTACATGGCAAACGAAGACATAGGCCCACTACCTTGCATGTAGCATGTCTAATTAGACCTATTGCATGTCAAATCTTTATGACACCTTGTCAATCTTCATAATGGCAGCCCATAAGCCTAGCCTTCAATCCGACGGCAAACTTTCTCTCTCATTGTGCCTGTCGATCTAAATTCTTGCAAGTTGCGTAGAATGTCCTTAATACCCTTTCAATTTAATGATGTTCGGTAGGTTTTACGTTATATTATGCTA
Source organism: Zizania latifolia (assembly GCA_000418225.1). Taxonomy (NCBI): domain Eukaryota; kingdom Viridiplantae; phylum Streptophyta; class Magnoliopsida; order Poales; family Poaceae; genus Zizania; species Zizania latifolia. The sequence continues at coordinate 108,305 of KE372486.1, read as the reverse complement.
CTATGTTTACTACAAACATAATGTCTTGTCTACTATAGTTGGATGAGTATATTAGTGTATCTATTGTACTTGCTTAACTATGAGAATTCTAGTAATAATGCTTTCTTTCATACTTCTCTAGGCCTGTATGGATCATAGTCTACTTGTAATGATCTTCTAACCATGGAGTTTTGAAAGAAAATGTCTTTTCAAAACTAACTATTTCTAACATTTTCTGAGTATTAGTGAATTAATGTAATAGTATTTATTATATACATGCTCTAGGTGAAGGCCTAAGCAAAACTTAGTTTTACTAAGTCTTCATTTTGAACACAGACTTTAATACGCTTCCATGCGAGTGGCGCCGATGGCTGCTTCAGGTGGCCAACACGGGCGGCGCTATTGCCGCCTCAACGCCATCGACATCGACGGCTGCGTCCAACGGCTAGTGCGGACGTCGTTGTGGTGCACGCCGGTGACCGACTAGTGGTCGTTTCTACGCGGCCGACGTGAGTGGTGCCATGGGATGTGAAGGTGTGCCAGCCGTTGGCTGCGTACATGCAGTCGTGCACTCGTGCTGCCGTATACAGACAGCAAGTGGTGTTGCCACATGCAGACAACAGTGGTGTCGCATTTCGGGCGCGTGCCAGTATGCATACACAATAAACCACGTGTGGTGATGAGCTTTCCTTTTCTATTTAGTTTAATACAAAATTGTGATTCAGAGATAATCTTATATACTTTGGGGTTGATACCGGTAGTTCGCACGATGCCGGATGAGTTCAATGTAGTGTCGTCTAGTTTTTGAGCTTCGTGCTGATAACTTTTTAGAAAATCTTTGTTACCGAGTGTAATCCAGAGTTTCACGATGAACAATCACACAAAAAACAAAGGAGACATATTATGTAGAGGAAAACCGATTTCTTTACTTCTCATATATTTATTTAAAATAAGGAAAATGTTTCTTTATTTAAGACAAAACCCTAAAAGGAAGTCCGAATTTTTTTTTTAAAAATAACCCTCTCAAGAAAGAAAGATAAGATCGAGATGTGGCCACTCACTTTTTTAAATTCCCGAGTAAATACATCAGTTGTTTTGCTACATATTACTTTTTTTTACCCAGGACTTAGAAAATTATATATATATATATATATATATATATATTGTGCAAATCCAACAAAATTACCCGTTCTAGATGGGTCAAAGACCTATGTACGAAATATTTTTTAAAAACTTAGTATTATTAGCTGAACTCCAATTTAGACGATTATCTTATGGATCGGTGATTACCGGCCGATAACCGAAGGCTAGCTAACCATGTTAGCCAGCCGTTCGGCCACTGTGACTGTAACCTTGGTCTACCTGGAGAGCAACAAAAGGAGGAAAAGAGGGCTATGAAAAACGAAAGGGGGAAATTGAAAAGTTGTGAGGAAATGAGAATTGAAGTAAGCTGAACGTAACAATCGCATTCAGAAACTACGGCCCATTATGGCAACGTGAGGTGATGAGTTGATATGCAATGAAGCAGCTACTAATTTATAACTTTTGTTCAAACGGCCCAATATTTTTTTCTGAGAGATGGGCCTTTTAATTTCAATCCCATGTGTATTTCCCCTTGCTAGTTTTAAGGTTTACGCCCGTTTGATACAGCTGCAGTACGGATCTAGAAATTTTTGAAACTGATCTAACTTAGTTTCGAGAAATCTTGGATCTCGAGCTCTAGATAGATTGAGAGTATTTAGCTAAGTAATCTAATTTTTATTTTAGACTAAAAATAAAATTTTAAATTATTTTATTATACTATACAAACCTTAGATCTGGTATGAATCTCCAAGTCAAAAGTGTACGAAACAAGACCTTAATTTCTTCTATCCATAAGCTTCTTAAGCTTCCTACGCTGATTTCATCCTGCCCATAATTAGCTTTATATACTACTAGTATTTGGCAATATATCATCAATACTGCACGAATGGATACAGTTGGTAAGTCACAAATTAATTTGTATATATATACAAATTAATTGTATATATATTTGTATATATCTATATAATTGCATTCTTGAATATTAATGAGATTGATTTGAAGATCACAATCTTCCAAAAACACAATAAAATATTTCAAAAACAGCCAGACATCAATGCACGCGCGCATTTATGCTAAATTCAAGGGTGTTCGTCCTATCCTTCTATATGAGCTCACCATTGCACATAAATAGATGCAAAGAATTAAATTAAGCAGGAAGAAATAAACGAAATCAAGAGGAGGAAGGAGGAGAAGAAATGGCTGGAAGGGCGCCGTTGCTTGCCGCTGCTATAGGGTTTGTAGTGAGCACGAGCTGCATGGTGCGCGACGTCCATGGCCACGACTACCGCGCCGCGCTCACCTTGTCGCTCCTCTACTTCGAGGTGCAGCGCTCCGGCAAGCTGCCTCCCAGCCAGCGAGTGCAGTGGCGAGGCGACTCGGCTCTCGGCGACGGAGGCGACCACCGCGTACGTGAGCGAGCGCGTCGCCGCCGTCGAACGTACTTAACGCGTTCGTGTGTACTAATCCTGTGGCGGTGTGCATGTGCGCATGCGTGCATTGCATGCAGGTGGACCTCACCGGCGGCTACTACGACGCCGGCGACAACGTCAAGTTCGGGTTCCCCATGGCGTTCACAGTGACAACGCTGTCGTGGAGCGTCGTCGAGTACAGGGACGAGCTGGACGAGGCCGGCGAGCTGACGCACGCGCGCGACGCCGTCAGATGGGGCGCCGACTACCTCGCCAGGGCGCACACGTCCGCCGGCGGAGCCGACGTGCTGTACGTGCAGGTCGGCGATGGCGACTCCGACCACTCGTGCTGGCAGCGCCCCGAGGACATGGACACTCCCCGCACGGCCTACATGGTGAACGCCTCCAGCCCTGGCTCGGACGTCGCCGCGGAGACAGCCGCCGCGCTCGCCGCGGCCGCCGTCGCGCTCACAACGCCGGGCGCCGACGACAGCTACGCCTCCACGCTCCTGGGGCACGCGAAACAAGTACGTTAATTCCTGCATGGAAATGTGCAATGGATTATTTATACGTTATAGAGTACAAGATTAATCTGCATCATATAGCATTTGTCTCTATTAACCGCATGATTTTGCAGCTGTTTGAGTTTGCCAAGAATCATCGTGGCCTGTACCACCACAGCGTGCCATCAGCTGCAGAGTTCTACGCGAGCAGTGGCGATGAGGTGCGTAACGTGACATATCGATCACTGAATCCATTGATAGTTTGATTGGTGTGTTGCTGACAATGGAACAGGACGAGCTTCTCTGGGCGGCAGCCTGGCTTTACATCGCCACCGGCGGCGAAGAAGAGTACAAGGCCTACATCACCGGCGCCACCAACCTCGGCGGCGTGCGCTCCGAGTTCAGCTGGGACGACAAGTTCGTCGGAGTGCAGGCACTGGTGGCCAAGGCAAGCTAGACACCGTGATCGATAAATCCTTCTGATTCGATCTTGCTCATGTTCTGTGCTTGGTTTGGTCGGCAGCTTGTCCTCCAAGGGAAGCTGCCCAGCAATGGCAGCAACGCCGCACTGAAGACCAATCTGGAGCAGTTCATCTGCAACGTCGTGCAGCATAGCGGCGGCGGTGGCGTCAGGCTCAGCCCCGGCGGCATGCTGTGGTGGAACTCGTGGAACAACATGCAGTACGTCACCTTGGCGACGCTCGTCCTCGCCGTGCACGCCGACCATCTGACGGCGGCCAAGGCCTCGCTCCAGTGCAGCGGCGCTATGGTATCGCCGGCGCAGCTCACCGCGCTCGCGCGGTCGCAGGTGGACTACATCCTCGGCACGAACCCGGAGACGACGAGCTACATGATCGGGTACGGGAGCAGATACCCCGTCGAGGTGCATCACCGCGCCGCGTCGGTGCCGTCGATCAAGGCAGATCCGATGAAGGTGACCTGCAAAGGTGGATTCGACTACTACAACAAGAACTCTCCGAACCCAAACGTGATCGCCGGCGCCATCGTCGGAGGGCCTGACGCCGACGACCAGTACAGCGATTCACGGCAGAATTTCCAGCAAGCCGAGCCGGCCACTGTCACAGTCGCGCCCATCGTCGGAGTACTTGCAAGGCTTTCGCCCAGCTGAGAGAGATACCAGTATTCTCTGTCGATGACGATAACATTGCTATTTGACAAAAAGAAGTATGTCAATAAATCACTTGCTCTGACAGCAACTGGACTACAACCTTTCAATATGACATTATTTGCCTCCAAAATGTGAAAGAGAAGCTTCGACAAGTAGACCTATGGCACACATTATCTGAATCTCCTCCCAAGTGGGAGATTCATTCTAGCATCCGGTGCTAAGGATCTTCCCAAAGGGGAAGTCCATTCTAGTCCATTGCTAAGGATCTTGTTTACATTATGACCTAAAGGCATCGAGCGCAGGTAGACAGTCCCTTATCACCTCTGCAGCTTGCTCAAGCTCCTTTTCTGAGATGAGTGGCGGCACGAGCCTCACAACATTGCCTTTACCGGCTGTCAGCACTACGACACCAGCATCCAAGCATGCATCAACCAAGGGACCTGCTGGAACGTCGAGCTCGATGCCTACAATGAGACCGATTCCGCGGAACTCTTTCACATGCTTGCTTCCACTTAGCTTGGCACTGAGCAGCTGCTTGAAGTTCTCTCCTTTCTTCGCCACCTCTGGTAGGAAGGCAGGTTTCTGGATCTTGTCCAATGTGGTCAATGCAGCCTGGCACACAAGAGGGCCTCCCTCAAATGTGGTACCATGGTCGCCGTAGTTTATCGCTGAAGCAACCTTCTCGGTGACCAACCCTACACCAATGGGAAGACCACCGGCCAATGGCTTTGCCAAGGTCATCAGGTACTACTCCATAGGCTTCATGTGCCCAGAGGTAACCTGTGCGTCCCAGACCACATTGCACCTGTATTTAGTGACCAGCCATTAGATTAGATTGGTCATTGCCTCATTGGTGTCTCCTTTCTCAACGGAATAGTATATTTTCTCTTTACATCTTAATACAATTTATGCATGTAGTTACTAGTAGCTTGTACTTTATATTCAACTTGTAAGATTAGCATGGATTACTGAATTGACACAATCCACAAAATACAGAACAAAAAAGGAGCAGAGGAAATCTCTTTCATACCTCATCAAAGACCAAGAGAGATCCAGCATCATCGCAAGCATCGCGCAGCCCCTGCAAGAACTCTTTGGTGGCACTATGGATCCCGCCCTCACCCTGCACGGGCTCCACAAACACAGCAGCAATTTTGCCCGATTGTATCACATTCTTGGCGTCCTCTAGATTACCGTACTCGACGAACGTCGCACCGGGCATCATCGGCGCAAATGGCGAAGGAGGACTCCACGAGGCGCTTGGCGAGCGCCACCTGAGACATCCAAGAAGGTTACAGTGAGCCATGGGGAGAGATGAGATGGATGGGGCAATGCGCCGAACACGTGGTGGGCGAGTGTTGCGTCGAGCTGAAGAGACAGGACGAGAGGAAACGGGAGAGGGGGGCTACCTGGGGGACGGTGTATTGGACGTTGCTGGCGTGGACGAGGGTGCCGGCCTGGGCGGCGACGGTGGCGACCTAGTCAGGGTAGGTGTTAGCGATATAGATGCATATGTTGTTAACTGTTATTTCGGTGGATTGGTTAGCTCGTATGTGTTTCATATATATTTGTAACAGCACATTCAGTTTAAGATATCGTCACATTATTCTGTCTGTCATGGTATCAAATACCCTCTCCGATCTCCATGCTTCCACACTGATCTAATCTTCTACACCTCGCCGTCGTTCTTGTTCGGCGCCATGGCCACTCCTCCACCCACCTCCACAGATGCATCGGCAGCTATTGCTTCTATCGTTTCTGCCGCTGATGCAGCTGTTCGGTCTGCTCTTCACGCGGATGATGCCTCGTCCGCAGAAGACATCGCTGCAGCCAAGGCTATCGCTGATAGGACTGCAGCTGCGACGGTCCACGCTGTCCGTGAGGCTCTAGCTACGCTCGCCGTCTCACCGGCCACGTCTCCCCCTTCACCCGTCGACCTGGCGTCCATCTACGCCGCTCTCGGCCTTCGCCTACCCGGCACGCAGGCCGCCCAGGGCACTCTTCCTCCTGCCCTGGACAACGACGTCACGACGGACGCTCTCCATGCACAGGCTGTCTCCGTCCTCAACGTGAAGGCACTCATCCCCATCACCCTCGACATCGGCACCGCCAACTACACCAAATTGCGTGGGCTCTTCCTCACAACGCTTGGAAAATACGCTCTATCCGACCACGTACTGTCCGATGACCTCTTTCCTGATCAGTTGTCGTGGGTGCGGATGGATTGCACTATGCTTTCCTGGTTGTATGGTACAATATCTTCTGATCTCCTGGAGACCGTCATAATGCCGGACGCCACCGCTTGACTTGTCTGGTTGAGTTTGGAACTGCAGTTCCGCGGGAATCGGGAGCACCGCGCGATGACTGTATCCGTGGAGTTTCACAACTTTCCGCAAGGCGATTTGTCCGTCTCCGATTATTGTCGCCGGTTGAAAAGTTTGGCGGATAACCTCACCAACCTCGGCGAATTGGTCTCTGATCGAACCTTGGTTCTCAACGTCCTCAATGGCCTGAACTCCAAGTACGATCACCTGCGCACACTCATCGGCATGCAGCAACCTCTCCCGTCCTTCGTCGCCGTGCGATCTCAACTGCTGCTCGAAGAACCGACGAATGGCCATCAACACTCCCACGGCGCCACTGTTCTTCTCGCCTCCACTGACGGCGGGAGCAGCCGGTCTCCATACGGCACTCAGGGGACCAACAACAGCAATACAAATCTAGCACATGCTACAGGTTTCGGCAACTCCGGCAATCACAACGGTAGCGGCGGGAACTCACCATTACGCAAGAAAAAAGGCAACAACCAGGGAGCTGATGGCATCAACCAAGGAGCTGGGAAGCCCACTCCCTATAATCCCTAGGCCGGGACCATCCAGATCTGGCCCGGCCTAGTCCACTCACCCGGGATAATTGGCCCATGGCATGGCGTCGTCCCCTTCATCGGGACTGCCGTGGCCGCTCCACCAGGCACTTTCGGCCTGCCACCTGCACCACAAGGAGGCTACGGCGCACCACCAGCAAACTTCGGCGCTACATCGGGGGGCTTCGGCGCGCCATCAGGGAGTTTCGGCGCGCCAACGAGGAGCTTCCACGCAGCGCAGCCCCAACAGGAAGCCGCCTGGAATAATACTCTATCCTGGGATAAGCAGACACTCACCAACCTGTTCCACACCAACACGTTAACTCCACCGAGCTCCAACGAATGGTATATGGATACGGGTGTCTCATCCCACATGACGTCTGATGCCGGTATTCTTTACTTGTCCCAACAACAAAACCCTCCACTCCCTCTCATATCATTGTTGGTAACGGTTCTCTACTTCATGTCACCTCTATTGGCAATACCTCCTTTTCATACCATAAAGATCTTTTTTTTAATAATGTTCTTGTCTCTCCTACCATTATTAATATATATTCCTTGCTTTGTCTCTGACAATAATCTTTCCATTTAATTTGATAAGTTTGGCTTTACTGTGAAGGACCTTCCCTCCATGACCGTGATTGCTAGGTGCAATAGCTTCGGTGACCTCTATTTCTTTTCGGCGAATTTCTTCAACGCCATAGCCAGCTCCCTCACAGCTTCTTCCACAACCCTATGGCATCGCCGATTCGAACACCTCGGTCACGAAGCTCTCACTCGTTTGGTTCACTTCACCACCATCCCTTCCCCGCGAGGCGGCTCATCCACCATCTGTCATGCTTGTCAGTTCGGATGCCACACTCGCTTATCTTTTACTAGTTCCTTCACTATGGCCACGGCTAATTTCGATTTAATTCATTGTTATTTATGGACTTCTCCTATTCCTAGTGTTTCGGGTTTTAAATATTTTGTTATTCTCGATGATTGTTCATATTTTGTGTGGACTTTCCACCCTCGTTTAAAATCCGACACTTTCTCCACTCTATCACAATTTTTTACTTATGTTCGCACTCAATTTTCCACTAATATCCGCAGCATGCAGTGCGACAATGGCCGTGAATTCGACAACCTTGCCACTCGTACCCTTCTCTCCAACGGTACTACTATGTGGATGTCTTGCCCTCATACCTCGCCACCCAACTAAAACTCTTTATCACCACACACCTTATTTCGCCCTCTATGGTGTCCACCCTACCTATGATCATCTTCGAGTATTTGGTTGCAAATGCTATCTAAATCTCTCTGCCACCGCCCCCAATAAACTCTCTCCCGCTCTGTTATGTGTATCTTCCTTGGCTACCCTCTCGAACACAAGTGGTACAAATGTTTCGATCCTATCTCTAACCGGGTTATCATCTCTCGGCTTGTGGTTTTTGATGAGCATTCATTTCTATTTACTGATTCACAAAATACAAATGCTACTGACTTGAGTTTCTTGGAGGATGTTTTTAGCTTCCACAGCCTACAGATCAAGTCAGCGTCCCCTACGTGCCCCTGCGCAGCCACCATTGCTAGCTGCTACTGCTGGGTCTCGGGCGCTGCTGGACTACCCTAGATGACCGGACTCTCCATCCCCCAGCGCTATTGGGCCACCAACGCGAGCGCCTGGCCCACTTTCTCCTGGGTGGCCAGCTTCTCCCACCGCTGGTGTTGCTGGGCCTTGGTCAATGGCGCTCGGCCCACCTCCTGGGCAACTGGGCTCCCCTGCCTTCAGCACTGATGGGCCTGCTGACTCAGGCCAACCTGCCTATACTAGGCTAGTGCCTGGTGCCGCACAGGCGCTTCTTTCGCTCCAGGCTCCCACGCGCGCACGGAGTGCCCGGGTGCCGCCTGCCTAGCCATCGTCGACTGGCCTGGCGTCTGTTGGTGAAGTTTTTGGTCACACGCGTGGCCTGAGAGATCTGCTTAACTCTAGTGCAGGTCCTAAATTTACGGTTCGTGGCGTGCCAATCAGTTTGATCCTGCAACTGATAAGATAGACAAGAAAAACGTAAGTAGTAATGCCTATCAGCTATCGAGCCGATGGTCTTGGTGTGCATCAGGACGTACATTTAAATAAGATAAATAAGACATAGTAATAACATGGTAAAAACTGCATGACACGACATATCGGATGCATGGCATGAAAATAAATCCAATGTGAAGATCTATCAGGACAATAGTATCGGCCTAAACCATCTAATCTGTAAAATCGTCTGAAAGTAATACTAGAGTCGATATCGGGATATAAAAGCAAGACAGGTATAATAACGTTAGGCTGATGTGTATCGCCCGATTCCGATGCCCGATATAATGATGAGATTAAAACATGCAGAAAGATAACCTATCGGCTTATACTCCGATAGAATCTGGCCTCAACATGCCCGATCTGTGTTCGCATTATCATTCGCTATAACCGCAAGATTGAACCGAACCAAGACAATTGCTAAGTCATAGCAAATCATAGTGCTAAACATATCGGAGCACACTTTATCCAGATGAACGATACGCGACGTTAATCAAACACACAGACTAAGATATCGAACTCAACCGATGAAGCCTTAGATTGAAATATTTGATCTAAACTACGCATCTGATACAGCATGATTGATACATAGACTAAGATGTCGGACCTAACCGATGAAGCCTTAGATCTACTAATCAATACATGTTTGGCAGAACTTACCCCTCGTCGGAGATCGAAGCGATGCAGCCCCGCGGGAAAGCAAGAACTCATCGTTGGCAAGTTTGGCGATGCGCCGAGAGTTATTTGATCTGTTGATTGATTCCTATTCTAATCTAAAATTTACATATTTATAGTCCGGAGACTTGCCGTCCTACGTGGATACAACTGTAACCGATTCCATCTTTATCTTCGCAGCAAAATCTATCTTCTCCCTCTTTATCGGCTTCTTTTTATCTTTATCCGGTCACACGTACGCATAGCGGACGGGCTTCATTGACCGTGCTTTGACCAGATTCCTTGACTTTC
>KE372486.1:59973-86371 GCA_000418225.1 Zizania latifolia | reverse complement strand
AGCTCCTCGGACAAGGCGGCCACCTCTCGGGTCCTCGCCCGGTGCCGAGTAGAAAGCTCCTGCCAAGCACAAGATAAAGAGTCAGCTCACAAACGTCAAGACCGAAGGAATAAAAACTAAACACAAAACAAGAACACTTACCAGCACAAGCCCGAAGGTCTCGCGGGCACGCGAAGCCATAACCTCCACCAGCTCCTGGTCCGAGAGCGATGGGACGGCAATGCCCGACGATGACTCCACTGTTGGGTTACGGGGAGGCTACGCTAGCGTTAATTTCAAAAATATTACCCCGTGTGCCCAAGAATCATGCGTGTAATGGGATCATGGATCATTACTTCAAGCCACGAGACACGCTCGGGCAGCGGAAGTAGAGTCGATGAAGCGCGTCCTCGAAGAACTCTGCCTAGCTCTGTCTGTTCGTCGACGATGAAGACAACGTAGTCCGACGATCTCCGCGGGAAGATCAGCACCGCAGTAGCAGCGGCGCCTCTACGGTATCCACACGTACAGGGACAGGATCACCTCAAGCCGGTTTGCTAGTACCGCGTGAGAGATTAGGGGAGAGACGGCCACAACCGATGTAGCTAAGAGAGGTGGCGGCTAGGGTTTCATCGAATCAATAGCAATGACAGCAGCCTTTTCATCCTAGCCCCTCCTCTCCTTATATAGTGCCCTCTCATGGACCTTTAATCATTATTAAAGCCCAACAGATCTATTCTGTTCGTCTGGACCCAGAACTTCCTGTCCTAACCGAAACTTCTAAAAATAACCTTCTGTATCGAATTTATTTTGACCCGGAACTTCTGGTCCTAACCGGAACTTCTGGCTCGTCCAGATTTCACTTTCAGGCCGGCCCAGAACTTCTGATCCAACTAGAACTTCTGGCTCCTCCAGAAACCAAAACTGGGGCTGGCCTAGAATTTCTGATCTAACCAGAACTTCCGGATGCTCCAGAACCCGGAACTTCCGGCCTTAGGCCAGAACTTTCGATTCCCCCAGAATTCTCTTGGACATATTTCCATCAAGCACGATGGGTGCTGCGGGGGTTCTCCCAACGTCTAGGTATTGATTTTGATGAGACTTTTAGTCTAGTGGTCAAGCCAGCTACTGTCCAAACTGTTCTTAGTTTGGCAACTTCTCATGACTAGCCCATTCATCAGCTTGATGTCAAAAACACCTTTCTCCATGGCATACTCAATGAGACGGTATATTGCATTTAGCCTTCATGATTCGTTGATCTATCCAAGCTTAATCTGGTTTGTCATCTCAACAAATCACTATATGGTCTCAAACAGGCGTCTCCAGCATGGTACAGTTGGTTTGTAAGTTACTTGTTATCCATTGGTTTTAGTGAAGCAAAGTATGACACCTCTTTGTTCACCTATCACCGTGGCACGGATATGGTGTACCTACTGCTCTACGTTGATGATATTGTCCTCACTGCTTCAACAACCAGCCTGCTCAACTAGACTATCTCTGCTCTTCAATCTGAATTCTCCATGAAGGACCTAGGCGCTCTGCATCATTTTTTGGGTGTTACCGTCTCCCGCCAGCCCTCTGGTCTTTTTCTTAGTCAACGGCAATACTGCTTGGATATTTTGGACCTTGCTAGCATGTCAGACTGCAAGTCTTGCACTACTCCTGTTGACACTTGTGCCAAGCTTTCCTCTGATGATGGTCCCCTAGTCTCTGATCCAATAGACTATCGTAGCCTGGCGGGAGCTCTACAGTACCTGACTTTTACTAGACCAGATATCACCTATGTTGTACAACAGATTTGTCTCCATATGCATGACCCTCGCGAGGCTCATCTTACTGCTCTCAAGAGGATACTTCGTTATGTTAGAGGTACTTTGCATTTTGGCTTACAGATTCATTGCTCTTCTACACATGATCTGATTGCCTATTCAGATGCCGACTAGGCGGGTTGCCCTGACACCCGCAAGTCTACCTCCAGTTATGCAGTATTCTTGGGTGACAATCTAGTGTCTTGGTCTTCTAAACAGCAGAACATAGTCTCTCGTTCAAGCGCCGAGGCTAGATACAGAGTTGTCGCTAATGCAGTTGCCGAGTCTTGCTGGCTCTGCCAACTCTTGCAAGAACTTCATTCTCCACCATCTCAATCTACCTTGGTTTATTGTGACAATGTCAGCGCAGTGTATCTCTCAACTAACCCTGTCCAACATCAGCACACTAAACATGTTGAGATTGATCTCCACTTTGTCCGTGAGAAAGTGGCGGCAGGTGCAGTCCGAGTGCTTCACGTACCCACAACTTCTCAGTACACTGACATCTTCACCAAGGGACTCCCTACATCGGTCTTCACTGAATTTCGCTACAGTCTAAACGTCCGCTGCACCGACGTCCAGCCTGCGGGGGGTGTTAGCGATATAGATGCATATGTTGTTAGCTGTTATTTAGGTGGATTGGTTAGCTTGTATGTGTGTCATATATATTTGTAACAGCACATTCAGTTTAAGATATCGTGAGATTATTCTGTCTATCAATAGGCATGGCCGAGTGCGTTGACAGCTATTCTGGCAGCCATATCAAGATACTCACTGCCATCGGCGTCGTAGATCTTGCATCCATGGCCAGCGACGAGGACGATGCAGGAGCGCTTGTACATACCGACGATGTACTTGGCCTCGTCCTCCACCATCGCCTGGCTCACGGCGGACAGCTCCCTCCATGTGGGCGGTGCTCGGCGGTGGCGTGCCGAGGCAGACGGAGACTCGTGGCTGCCGCATGCCGAGGGTCACGACGGCGAGCAAGGGCTAGAGTGAATTCATGGAATCGAGGGGGTGTGGCATACGAGAAATTGATTACTAGTCCGTTTCAGAATGTGTTTAGATTAATTGATTTATGGATGAATCTGGATAAGATCATAATGGCTTATATTCTGAAATGGATGTAGTATTTGTTACTCTCAAGATGTACACTTTAATTATAATATCACTTATGAGACTAATATGTAAAATCATCTGTGTTAATAAAAATTAGTTTGAATGGTAAAAATGCGAAGTTTTTTAAAAGTGACAAATTATCAAATCTCTCCATGACATACCCTACAATTTGTAGAAGGTATTAATAGGCGTTGGAGCGGAGTGGAGTCAACCATTCATGTCACTCTTTGGGTCAAAAGTTGCATGAAACCATGAAAAATCCTAAACAAATGCACTCCAGCTTTGATTCTTGGGTAGGATTTTTTATGACGTAGACGACGGAGAAATAGGGAGCCTGAGTGGCGAACTGCCAAGCCGCCATGAGTAGGGTTGTCAATTTTATTCGTGGGTATCCGATCTGACGGGCACAGGTTTAGGTTTAAATTTGTACCTACGGGCGGGTTCATGGGTTTGGGTACCCATTTATTTTTGGGTTAGACATGGGTTTGTATTTAAACTCATGGGTACTAACGGGTTTATCTAGTTGTTTGAACAGACAGTTAAGCCCATTAGGTAGTGTTTGGATTGATGTATGAGGAGGGATGGGATGGAATGGTTCCTGAATATAGGGTGGTACACATGTTTGGTTTGAGGGATGGGATGGAACTGGGAGAGATGGGTTGATTCCTTAGAGAGGAATATTTGGTCTGGATGCTGAACAATGTGATACAGCTTTTTTCTTTGAACCACATCATCCCCAGTTCCTTTCGCTGCTAGGGTTACCCTCTCCATCTCTCTCCATCTCTATTCACACCTCCTGGCGGCAATTCATGAAGAGCAGCAACGAAGTAGTGAACGCATCAACCTAGATTCACGCAGAGCAGCATGGTATGTCTTGCTCATCCTCTTGTGCCTAGATTCACGAACAGTTTCTTTGCTGTTTTGCTTTGCTTTGGTGTGTTGGCTATGAATCAAACCAGATTGAACTGGCCGTTGGTATGTCTCCCTCATCCTCCTGTGCCCAGATTCACGAAGAGTTCTTTGTTGTTTTGCTTTGCTTTGGTGTGTTGGCTGTGAATCAAACCAGATTGAACTCAATGTCCAAGCTCCAAGCTCTATTAGGCTCTCCATTTCCCTCAATGTCCTTGCCAGGTGTAAAATTCCTAAAAGACTTCTTCCGATGGACTCTAAATGGTTAGATCCAGATTATTTGACATGGATTAGTCACATAATTCCACTTGATTCATGTCTGATTTGTGATATATTTATCATTATAGTAAATCTCTATGTCACCTTACATTTACTTGCAATTTTTATAGTTTTTCTAAGATCTGTGTTTGAGTATGAATATAGCTAGTAGTTATTTTCATCCTTGTATTGTCAGATGGACAAGAGGCTTGCTATGAGGAGAAAGGTGATTATTGAAGCTGCTACTTTCGTGGCTGCTTCTTTGGTGGCTCTGTATGTTAGGTCTAGAATAATGAAGCGAAAAAGACATATTACTTATGGTCCATTGGAGGAAAGAGATAGAGTTAGAATTGAGTACCTAAATAATAAAATTTTTAAAGATGATACAACTTGTCAAAAAATGTTAAGGCTTACAAGAGCTCCTTTCTTCCATTTGTGTGAAGTCTTGAGGGAACGCAACCTTCTCCGAGATACTATACACTAGTCTGTTGAGGAGCAAGTTACAATGTTCTTTAACACTGTTGGGCATAACCTGAGAAATAGGTTAGTTCTCACAAACTTTGGTAGGTCTAGTGAAAACAGTTAGTCGATATTTTAGAGTTGTCCTCCATGCCATAGGAGAGATGAGAAGTGAGCTTAGTAGGTCACCATCCATGGAGATGCCAACAAAAATGGCTAGAAACCTAAGGTGGGATCCATATTTCAAGGTATGAAATTAGCCATTGTCTTTTAGAGATGCTAGAATTTTTTTTGTTACTAAATTTTACTTGACATAGGATTGTATTAGAGCCATTTACGCATATACGAGCTACTATTAGAAGTGTATGGAGGCTTCTTTTCATGGTAGGAAGTCTTTTCCTACTCAAAATGTGATGGCGGCCGTAGATTCCGATCTTCGAGTTACATATGTATTGGCTAGTTGGGAGGGCACTGCACATGATGCAACCGTGTTAGCTGATGCATTAGAGTGTGCAAATAGCCTTCGTGTCCCACAAGGTAATAGCTTTACTGCACAGAAATTTATCCATAATTAATGTATCCAAAAATTCAATGATAAGTTGTGCCTCACATAATAGGAAAATAAGTGGGTCCCTTTGGGAAGAGGATACATGTACTATTTTGCTATGTGATGAACACTACAACAACTACATTCAGCAACCGGTATGCTTATTAAAACTACTTTGTATTTTGTTCTAAATTTATTGCACTAACATACTAATATATTGATTTCTTGTTTTTAGAAAAACAAGGCTGATGCTGATATGCTGAATAAACCTATTGAACACTACCATACTATGGTTACAATATTTGGAAATTGTTTGGCTATAGGAAAGTATGCAAAGGCAACAAGTGATTCCCTTGCAATAGAAGCTACTGAAATCTAGGATGATCCAAGTGAAAGGCATGATCCAACTGAAGTTAATAATGGGGCAGCAGATGCTAACACTTCAGGAAATGTTAGTGAGTCATCAAGAATCAAACCACCACCACCTAAAAGGGCTAGAACATGTGATGTTGATGATGATAGCATGGTACCATTAATCACTAAGAGCCTCTTGATAGGTTAGCTGCAGCTATTGAGAAATCAAGTGACTCTTCTGCCTCTACCACAGAAATTCTTGAAGATCTTTAGGATAACTTGTTATCTCTACCAGGATTTGAGCAGGAACATTTGGCTCACTATTATGCTTATTTGTGTGAGAATGTTCTAAGGCATTCTTAAATCTAGACTTGACAGCCAAATTAGTTTGGGTCACTAGATACATTTCCAACCACTTCAAGTAAAGTTGCAATAGTTAGCTAGAAGTTGCTAAATGGAAATATGCACTGATATGTATTTTGTTGATGCAACCATAAACATTGGACACATGAATGGTTGTTATTATGCTCTGTCTTATTTTGTGCTCCTGTAGTATGAGCAAAAAACAGTGTTCAAGTGGTGTAGTATTGCTAGACTTAAGTGGTTGTAGAACTATTTGACATGAATTGCTGCTAAGAACCTTATTTATTTATGACTAATTGTTACTTTATCATTACCAATGAACTTGATAGATCTCACTTGCCATTGTGAGACATTGTAAATAAGTTGGAAAGGTAAGGACATGCCTATAGTGTGCATAGGGATGGCAATCGGGTATGATGGGTACAGGTAGTGTATACCCATACCCGTACTCGTTACCCCGATGGGTAAAAACCCATGCCCATACCCTTTACCTGCGGGCGTCGTATACCCGTGGGTATACCCGTTTGCCCGTGAAAAAGGGGATCGAGTGGGGAAGGAGCGGGGGCTGCCGTCCACCGCCAGGCTTGCGTTGGGGGCCCGAGAAATGGTGGCGAGCGAGACGAGCCGGAGCTACCCCGTTCAATACATATGGGATAAACATAAACAAAGCCTTTATTTTGGACAAGAGCAAGTGTAATTCCTGTATCAAATCAAATAGAGAGAATATGTTGGGAAAACTCCCTCCAAATCATGTGCTAAATCATGAAACAAACACAAGTTTGGATTTAACAAATGGATGCAAAGCACACCCAATCGGTATAAACAGGCACTAAACAAGCAACCCAAGGCAATACGGAAATGGTGGAGACAAAGGGATGTAGAGACGAGCACGCCAGCCACCAAGTACTGGCGTATTGCTCCAGCTCCTCGTACAATGCAGTGGTGAACGGTGGCAGCCTCGCTTGCCACCTCCCGCTCATCGGTGCATCGTCCCCCAGCCCGACGCCTCCATTGTCCCTGCACCCACCCACACACAGACATACATACACATCTCACCACGTCACATACAAGAACCATAGCCACACGAGCACAGGACAAGCAGAGGGCAGTAGTTTTCTTATGAGGAGAGCGGGGTGGAGCGAGGGCTGGTGGCAGCAGCGGGGGCTGGCCATGGTGGCTTAGACTAGAAGGTAGGGGCTAGCGGCTAGGGACTAGGGAGAGGGAGAATGGGAGGTAGGGAGAGGGCGGCTGGTAAGGGAGGGAGGGGAAGTGAGGCTAGGATGCTGGGAGAGGGCTACGGCGGCTGGTGAGGGAGGGAGGGGAAGTTAGGCTAGGGTTCTTGAGATTAGTTTATATACTCTTAGTTATCGGGTAAACGGATGAAACGGGTATGAATAGTAAATACCCATACCCGTACCCGTTTATCCGTCGGGTATGATATTGAGAACATACCCGACCTTAATAGAGTTTTTATCTGCGGGTAATCGGGTAGAATTGCAAACCCTAAGTATGCAAACAGGGGGCTTTGAGGCTCATTATGTGATGTGTTCCCCTGATCTTCTGTAAAAAAATTTGCCAGGATTATTAGTGTAATTGAAAGTTTTATTATGTGACACCTTGTTGACTGTTCACTATTGCTGATCTTGTGTTGTTCATGTTCATGTTTTGAAGAAACAGAGATGCAGTACCAAAACTGATAGCAGGCATAAAACCTGAACAAGATCTGATTGAGGAAACCAAACAGCGGATCAAATCTTCTCATTCCTTCTCATTCTCTCAACCAAACAAAGTATTGAACCATTCTATTCATCCAACCAAACATATTTACGGAATTATCCTATTCCATCTCATTCCCTAAAAATGGAACCATCCCGTCCCGTTCCTCCTCGTACACCAACTAGCCAAGTCATTCACATTTCAGTCTTCAGCCTAGCCCAAGACTCAAGTCTCCTCTCCACTTTCCAATCCTAATCCCAACTAGCCAACTCCCAGGCGGCGGTGAGAAAATTGTAAGAACACCACTCTGTTTCGTTCGCATTATAAAAATGACATTCCGTATAGCGTAATTGTAAAAACGCCACCTACTTCGTGTGCAACTAGTAGTTATACCCTTTTGGGCTTTTCTCCCCATTTTCAATTTTTTTAATCAAATAAACCACGTGAAATGGCGAGACTGCCCTTGTACGTATTACAGTATTGCATTCACTAGTTTATTTTTTCTTCTATGTATCACATTCAGTTTATTTCCTAAGCCAGCCGAGACTCACACAGGAACTGCAGCCCACCTCTCCATCCCTCGTCGAGCCGAACTACCACCGTCGTCCCTCGTCTCGCTGCCACCGCCGTCCCACCGCCCGCGTCAGCCCCTGCCGCTGCCCATCTCCTGGTGCCGCCCATCTCCCGCTGCAGCCCCCCTTCGGCGCCGTAGTCCTACCACCGCCGCCGCCGCTGAGATCTTGTGGCCACCAAAGGCCTGCAACCTCTCAAGCCTCAACTAGCTCTCTCCTAGTTCAGAAGCTCCCCGTCAGACAAAATGAGGATGCCCAAATTGTCAGTGGCTACTGCTGTGATCTAGCTCCTGATACTGACGGTCATGGAGGTTGAAGCCATTCGGCTAGATGCAGAAAGCCAAGTAGCAGTCAGCAACCAAATGGTGATTACAATCTTTCAGACAGAAGCATTTTGTGCTAAGCAAAAGATAGTTCAGGAGAAATTTTGTGCTTTCATCATCAATATCAATTTGTAGGCTGATATGATACCAGGAGGAATGTAAAAGATACCAAGACCTAGATGCTATATAGATCAATTCCTGTGAACCAATCTTTGTACTCTGAAATGAAATTGAGCATTGCATGTTACTCTATTTCTTTTATTATTCCTGTGAACCAATCTTTGTAGATCAATTTTGCGGCCTATACAGAATGTATTCCTAGAACATTCGCAGTATCACAATTTGACAGATGAAACATAACTTTCAGAATTCATCAAAAACCTTGACTAAACACCCCAATTTGATAGATGAAACATAAGTTTAATGACAAATGAAACCTTGACTAAATACCCCAATTTGACGGATGGAACATTTCTGCAACAGATTACAGAATCCATCAAAAACCTTGACTAAACACCCCAAATCTGAATTACTAAAGCAAAGTCATCACAAATTCATCTTTGTTCACATCTCAGTAATAATTGGAGGTAGATCATGTCTTCCTCTTTTTCTTAGGGCTCATTTTTTCTTCTTAGTGATAGAAGAATTGCTAGCTCCTAGATTGTCTCCTTCTCCACAAGTCCTATTTTCCATAATGCCTTCTCCTCCTGTGATGCATGTATTGTCTCCTAGCAGCATTGCAAGGCGTCTAGACACATAACAATAAAGCAGAAGTTAAGCACATAAAAAGTTAGATTAGATGTATTCACAAACAAAAAAATTAATTTACCTTCTTGTCACTATTCCTGGACTTTCAGACATCATTGTTTCCATGTTTGTTTGTCTTGTTGGTGTGGAATGTTCATGTGGGTATTTTTTGTTGTTCTTTCTAGGCTTCCTTTTTCTACAAAGTAGCATATACAAAGGCTTAATTAAGGAGAAACAATGGAATGGTTTTATCAAAATTGTAAGTGTTACCTTTTCTTTGTTCCATTTAGTGCACACTTATAGCTAGCTTGCCTGTGACCCTTCTCACCACATCTTTTACATGTAACTGGCCCTCTAACCATTTTCTTTTTATTGCTATCCCCTTTCACGCTACTCCTGCCACCAGTCTCAAGGCATCATTTAATCCGTAATTTCCTCTGTCTCCCCACATTTCTCTTGCCTAGTGGTGCACCCAACTCAAAATGCAAATCTGCATCTGGCCAATGTGACTTATCTAGTAGTGCCCGTATCTCCATCTTGTATGCAGCAATAAATTTTGCTACGGAGTAGTACTCATCAACATATTCTTCCAATTTCATATTCTTCTGAGTTGTCAAAAAGGCCAATGCATGCCCACAAGGTTGCCTGGTGTGCTGCCACTCCTCACACGTGCATGTCTACGCCACAACTGAAACAACATGCCTACCATAATCTATACCATTATCCCACACCTCTGCAGTATGCAAGCTACAAGTCACAACCTTCAAGTGTCCTAATCCTCTTGTTCTAACCTACAATTGGTGCATCACAGCGGGTAGGATCCTACCATGAAGCCTTTCTCCATTTTTTCTTCTCTTATTCCATAAAACCATTATCGTCTTCCTTATCTTATCAGCTAGATCAACAAGGGTAGGTCCTTGATGTCTCGAATCTAGTTATTGAAAACTTCGGCAATATTGTTTGTGATGTAGTCACACTTAATTGCAGGGTTAAAGCCACACCTCATCCACTTCAGTTTATGATATGTTGTCAAATAGGTCCAAACTTTAGGAGTTGCATTAATAATAGGGGTCATGTGCTTCTGGAATACCATCTCCCTATAAGCCCTAGCTGCAGGGTACATATTTCTAAAAGTGCCACCATGGAACCTCTTTTCAAAAAAATCATAAGATGGAAAAAGCATTCCCTTTGTTCAGCTTTGTGAAACACTTTCTGGACTGCATTCTCTAACCCCTTACATGCATCTAAACATATAGCAAGAGGTTGGCGTTCCCCTATTGCCCTATGGAGTTGTGTCATGAACCAAACCCAATTGTCCTCGGTTTCAGAATCTATAAATCCAAATGCAACTGGATACATCTAATTGTGTCCATCTATTGATGTAGTTGCAGCTAAATGTCTATTCCATCTACCATTTAGTGCAGTTGAATCCACACTAAGGTAAGGCCTACAACCATTCACAAACCCCTTAATGCAAGGACTAAGTGCAAAAAAAGATGAAAATATACTCTCCCATCAACTACCTTGATGTCAACCTCCACAACACTACCAGTTGCTATTTTAAGAACCTCTTCTTTCCACCTATATAACATTCGAAAGCTTTCTTTCCAACTTCCATACAATTCTTTTAAAGCTTTCTCCTTACCATGTCAGACTATGTCATAACTGATTGTTATCTTATGATCATCTTATAACTTTTTCTGTAACTCTTTGGCACCCATGTTGGGAGTAATCTTAAGGATATCAATAGCCTTGTCAGCTACCCAGGCTGATGATGTTGTACTTATTTTTATTCTCATCATAGATGTACAGTTATGGTCCTCATTATGAACTGTGACCTGCAATGCCAATTAGAGGTAATCAATAACCACATATAGAGGTAATCAATATCAAGAATATATGTTAAGTTAGTACCATTACAACTTTATCGTCCTGACTACGCCCAACAAGCCTCCATGGACAACCCTCAACTCCACATTTTACCCTATATCCGTTCTTGTCATATTTAACTATGTCAAGCTCAAACTCCTTGTTAATTGCAAATTGTCTCACAGCCAACTTGAAGTCCTTCATTGAGGGGTATTTAGTACCAACATCCATACGAGGGTTATTCCTATCGTAGCAAATCATAAGTTCATCTGGTATTGCATCATCGGTAGATAGGGTTGCACCTTCAGTGCCCTCAATAACTACAAGGTCACATGTTTCAATACCACTATGCACCTGATCAACTTGAGCGAACTTCTTTGTACTTTCATCTACATCCCTCAAACCTAAAACAGTGAATAATTGGTCATCACTTATGACCTGAATCCTTCCCTCAGTATCATGTGCTTCCTCTATCTCCAAGCTATCAATAGGTTCGACTGGTTCTGAAGTGTACCCATACTCAACAAGTAAAGGTGCACTCGTACAACCATCTAGATGCTCTCCATCTAGAACTGAAACCACTGAATTGGAACTTGACATATAATCAACCAATTTAAGATCTACTCTAGACGGTTGTTCTGAATCCAACCTAAAGAAATTAAAAAAATCTAGTTAGCTCCATCTAACTCAATGCAAACACAAAGTGATAACAACAACAAAAGATTTTACCCTGCAGGAACGTTGTTCATGGTGTTGTCTACTGGCTGCAACAGAGAGGGAGGTAGAATCGGAAACTACAGTTAACGAAAATAAAATCATCTACCTGAAATAAAATGCACCATGGACAATAATTTAAGAAATTAAAGAACTGAAATCATCTACTTGACATTATATTATTTCAAGTTTAGCAAGATAGATTGTCATATGCAAAGTCAATGACATTTTAGTTTCGTCGCGTGTACAATGAAATGAATGCAGACTATGATCATCGATGTAAAAATTACAATAAAATCATTACAGAATGGCCTCAGAAATTGTAAATGTCCAAAAGGGACATTATCTCCAGATTAAAATAACAGAAGTTGCAGTATATAACCGGGAGATGGGCGGTGGCGACTGACACGGGTGGCGGTGGAACGGCGGCGGTGGCGGCGAGTAGTGGCAGCGGCAGGATGGTGGCGCCGAAGAGGGCTGCAGAGGGATATGGGAGGCGATAGGGGCTGATGCGGGCGGCGGGACGGTGGCGGCGGCGGTAGTTCGGCGTGATGAGGGCTAGAGAGGTGGACTGCAGATCAATGTTCCTGCGTGAGTCTCGGTTGTCTTAGGAAATAAACTGAATGTGATACGTAGAAGAAAAAATAAACTGATGAATGCAATATTGTAATATGTACAAATATGTATAAGGGCAGTCTCGCCATTTCACGGGGTTTATTTGATTAAAAAAACTGAAAATGGGGAGAAAAGCCCAAAAGGGTATAACTACTAGTTACACATGAAGTATGTGGCATTTTTATAATTATGCTGTACTGGGTGTCATTTTTAGAACACGAACGAAACAGAGCGGCGTTCTTACAATTTTCTCAGCGGCGGCTGTGGCTGTTTGTTCACTGTTTGTATTTTTCTGTGGCCGTGAGAGAGAGACAGAGAGAGCTAGGCGTCTCGGTCTAGGCGGATCGGAAGGGGACTGGGCGGCTGGCCGGCGCCCGGCTGGGCAGAACACCGCCGTGCTAGGGGCCAGGGCGCCGCCGCACTAGGCCAGTCGCAGTGCGGACTGCGGAGTGCCACACGTCGCGCGCGGAGGGTTGCACCAGTCGCCGTCGTCAGAAGGGAGAGCATTGTTGGGCGGGCAAAAGTTGGTGGCCGTCACGACGACGGAGCCCGGCAGGCACGAATGGCTCCCACCGCCGCCAACCGCTGTGCCTGCGCTCGCGCCAGCGCCCAGCCAGCAGTCCTCCGCCGCGCCTGCCATCGCTCGCTGTGCCTACGCCCGCTCCAGCGCCCAGCAGTCCTCCGCCGCGCCGGTTGTCGCCCACCACGCCCGCCCCGAGCTCCGATCTGATGAATCCGCCCGTCATCGGCCGCCTCAAGCTCCGATCTACCAAATCCGTCCGTCGTCGCCATCATTGACCCCGATCCTGCCGTCACTAGGCCACCGTCCGTTGCTCGCGCACCCACACTAGTTGTTCCTGTTAAACCCGTCGGTTTTTCGGTAGGTTTTGCGTACCGACGGGATCAATATGGATTTGGTTTCAAACCTGTGGTTTCATGGCGCAGGTTTGACTGTGTTTCACGAGTTTGTTTTGTTGGTGGGTTTTTTTTTAAACCGGTGGGTTTTAGACCCGTTGTCATCCCTAGCCATACGATAGAATTGCCACTGTATACAACATGATAGACGACAAGAATCAAAGAAATTATGGGTTTGCAAAGCATAGCTTTACTGCCATGCATCATGAAACGATATATCATATGCATATTATTGCATATTGTGGCGTGACCTTGATCATATGACCTAAATTTGCAAGAATCTGTTATAGGAAGCTGACAGATGAAATGGAAGCTGCTTTTATTGCCTCACCTCACTTGTTAGACCTATTATTGTTATTGTTGTTGATGTTGTTCTTATTATTATGTTTATAGAACTAAACACAGTGTTTTACTATCTCGTTCATCAAAAAATTTAAGACAACGCACACACATGTTTTTCCTCAACTACTACGTTTCACGATAGAATCTTGCTTATATCGCAACTTTCTTCGTTTCAAAATACAATGTTTTTAGTCTTGAGAATATTTATTAAGAAGATGTGTAAAAGGACAATAATACTATCTTCGTTGTAGATGAGTGTGGATCCAAAAATAGTTAGATAGAATAATGAGTAATAAATTTTAAGAGTAGTATGCATACTTTATAGCTAAAAGTTACATTTTGTAAGTACCAAGTTGCTACATTTAGAATAAATTTTAAACTCTAAAAGGTGTTACATTTTGAAATTGTGGAAATACTTTTTTCCAAAGAGTCTTTACATCTTAAGTTTGTCCTAAAAAAGAACTTACATTTACCTTTTTACATAATCCTGTTCATAAATAAAAACTTTTATTCTTCAATACCCCATTCCTACACCTTACTTATCACATCACGCTACACCTTACTTATCACATCACAATACTATCTTTTTATTAATAAGAGATATTTTTATTTTACTTTTATCACTAATTTATCAACTTTATCTTAAAAATAAAATATTTAAATGAAAGAGGGAGTCCTTTCTTTAGACAACCACAACGAAATTTCATTTATGGATGCATCTGCAATTCAGCACGGCCGGTTGTCATTTGTCAGCGCTATCAATGGATACAATTTGTTCAACAAGAAAAAAAAAAAGAAAACGGCATAGAACAACGTAGAAATTAGGAAGAATCTTGTGATCTGAGAGATAAGGACACAAACAAATCCTGTAGTAATCTGAAGCTTGAATAGTTTAAAAAATTATTAAATGCCGTGTACAAAAATGACACGGTAATACCGAAATATCATGATACCATTTACCGTGATTTATAGCGCAGTCCAATCCATCAAACAGCACAAGAAAAATAAAGGAAGGGAGCAAAAAAGAGCCAGATGAGTCATAGTGTCATACCCAACCAATGACACTTCCACGGAGAGTCGGAGACCACCGTGGCACTAGCCGAATCATATGCAAGATATTCCATCATATTTTCTCAAACCAAATTATTTCCATCATGAACAAGATGGGTTTATTTTTCATACAAAATTCATCGGGAAAAGGAGGGTTGTCTGCCACAAACAGTGGTTTGTTCCATCTCACTGACGACGATGGAAATCAAAAGTTGTAAAAGGTCCCAGCAAGACGGCAGCCACAAACACAGTGGCCCGAGAGTTCTTGACGGCAGTAACCATGAGTTATTGAAGCTGCAACGCCACTAGGCGGTTCAGTTTGCCCCGTCAGACTCAAAAGAAACAAGGGTTTTTTGTATGGGACTCCATCTACAAGCTCTGTCCAGCTTTGTTTGTAAGAAGCTTCTCCGCATCAGTATAACAACTCCTCGAAGACAGGATCAACACCGTGTTGCCACTTTGTCTCATACAAATTGAGAAGCTTTTCAGCTGGTGTCACTCCTGCAACAAAGTATGCTGACAATTATTGCTTATAAAAAGAGTAACTCTTTATCTCGAGCACAGTAAAACCATGGCAAAATGTTGCTATCTTCGTCAAATGAATAAAGATGTTGGAATGTTGAAAGCATTACCTGTACTAACCACTGCATCAACCTCTCTTAAGAAACCAACCTCCTTGTATCCTCTTCTTTCTAATCCATCCTGGAATAACACAACAGGAGTATTACAGTGAGGCAGATATCATCTGCATTGCACTTCGAGTTCTAAAAGATTGTGTATATTCAAGAAAGTTGCCAACCTTAGCTAACTGCAGAACAACTTCAGCTAAATCTCTTACATGTCCATCCCGGAAGGGTGTTTTCAAACCGGTTAATGGTACCTGATCAAATAAAAAACAGTAAGACCGAGATGACTCTAGTAGCACTTTGCAACTTCCAAGTCTGAGTTACTTTCCTATCTTACAAATAATTCTGAAAAAAAGATTATATAATCCCATTAAACTGGTGAGATTGTAAGGCAAAACAAAAGTTGTTACCAGATCAATAGCATATTATATAACTTGGAGGGGCAGGGAGCACAAATAACTTGAGATACCTTTCTTCTTAGCATTTCTCTTTCTTCCTTTGTCCAATCAGAGGTCATGTCCAAAATACCTTGCAGTGAATCCTCATCATACAACAGCCCAACCTGTAGACAAGTAAACATTACATGCAAAACAGGTTCAAAATTCTACCAAAACAACATGGATGATATTAATTACTACAGTGCCCACATTCATGTACTAGTTACTGACATCATGTCAGCACAGCTGCACAGGCCAGTGTAGAAACTAGAAAATAACAAAAGAGGTGCAAAAGGAGTAAGGTAACAAACCCAAAATGCAGGCAAAGCACACAATCTCCTCCATGGGCCACCATCAGCACCTCTCATCTCTAGGTACCGCTTCAGCCTAACCTGCAAGTGGAATACAGAAGAACAAATAGTTATTACATTAAGCTAACACTGATTAATATGCCACCATGATCAGGCTAACTAAATTAAAGGGCAAACCTCAGGAAATATTGTTGTTAGATGATTCTCCCAGTCATTCAAGGTAGGCAGCTCTCCAGGAGCTTGTGGCAGTTTTCCTACCATAAAATCCTGCAAAATAAATACAAGCCCAGTGAAAGTCTAGTTATTATTTCTGTAGCCAAAAACTTTACAGAAAGGCGTGATATAAGAATTTTAAAGCATATAACAAGGCAAGAACAAAGATAACAGAGTCAGAAACAGACCCGAAATGACATTCCGGTACAGTCAATATACTTCTTATTACGGTATACAAAATACATTGGGACATCTAATGCATAGTCCACATATTGCTCAAATCTGCATCCAAAAAACAATGTATAATCATATTTTCATTTATGTGGAAACCCTCATTTCACGACAAACTATCTTTGGCCAAAACGAGGCCTTCAATCAAATAGTTGGTGTTCAGGAAAGGGGAACAGGGTGGAATTCATATGGAATTTTAAGGACGCTAACCCAAATGATTCATCAAAAACAAAAGGAAGCATCCCTGAGCGGTTGTTGTCAGTATCAGTCCAGATATGGCTGCAGATTATGATGGATAACACTATAAGCAACTTCATACAATAAAATAACGTAAAATTCTAATAAGCAATGAAGCAAGCACCTTCTTAAGCTAAGATATCCATTTGGTTTTCCTTCTTTGAAGGGAGAATTGGCAAATATTGCTGTTGCAATCTGTTAAATTGAAGAAATCAGTTAAATAAACAGCTAGGTTCATGTGAGAGGTACAAAATAAATAACCAGAGAAGATAACACAAATACTCACAGGCTGTAATGCCAGGCCGGCACGGAATTTCCTTATCATATCTTGCTCTGAACTGAAGTCAAGATTAACCTTCAGTCCTCAAATAAGCACAGTTGTTTAGTGAAGTAGCAACCATCTTTGAGATCGAATTCCAGAAATGGTACATGAACATATAATTATGCTCACCTGAACTGTGCATGTTCGGAACATCATATCAAGCCCAAGAGAGCCAACTTTAGGCATGTAATTCTTCATGATTTCGTATCTTCCCTATAAAGAAACAAACCGTATCATTAACTTTTATAGGACCAAGAGATCAACTATAGTGTATAGAAGCACCTCTATTAAGTTAAATACTTTCATAAAACAGGAAACATAAAAAAACTAGTGCTTTAGAAGATTTAAGGACAGAATTACCTTGGGCATTACTGGTATGTCACTCAGTGCCCACTTTGGCTGAAAACCAATTCCGAGAAATCCGATCCCCATTTCCTCTCCAAGTGCTTTGACCTACAAGAAATCGAGAATAGGCAAGTTTTGAATCACCGTACTAATAGAACTACATAGGCTTGTCAAACTTATATAGCATAGCACAATTATATTTTCTGTAGATCATAGCTAGGCACCTAGCTAGTAAAACATAGCATGAAACAGTTTGATGAAAACAAGTTATGTCCTCCTGGCATCCAATCTCTTGCAAATGCAACTGTTACAATGATATAAACTCTCACATAGTGCTTTTTTAGTTGCTTGATAATATCATAATACACAACTCACAACGAAAAAGTTAATACAGGAATGCAATGCAAATTACCTGGTAAAGATGTGAATTGACCTCAGCACAAGTTTGATGTAATGTTTCAAGAGGAGCACCACTAAGTTCAAATTGGCCACCAGGTTCTAGTGAAATGCTTTGTTTTCCCTGCATCCATACGTAAGTAGGTTGAGTTATAGGGATAAACTACCATTGCCAGAAGACCCACTATTTCCTTTTTATTTGTTATGCCATCAGAATTGTGGAGCTCCAGTAAAATAAAGAAAGTATCATTCCTCATGAACTGTCATATAAGGAGTGGTTTCATAGAGGAAATAACAGCAGCATAATACCTGCTTGAGACCAATGACATTATCTTCTTCCATTATCTTGTCCCAATCAAATCTCTCAGCAAGTCCATTCAATATGTCACGGATCTGATCATACTTTATAGGGCGCAATGTTTCAACTTCAAAACCAAACTTTTCATGTTCTGTGCCAATTCTGTGAAATCAGAAATTTATTTATGGGATAAACTAAAGAACTAACCAATATACCCCCATAGAATAATGCATGATTGAGTTTGGTTTTTTTGTGGGGGGATAAGATTATACTGTCAGTGCTACAAAATTTGAACACAGGCACCAGCACCACTTCCATCCCCAATAAATGGTACTGGCAGATTAGGTAGCATTAAGGGGAATCACAGCTAAAGTATCAGAAAAATATACAAAAGTTGCATTAACAATACATAAGACTAAACATTTCGTTCATCCAACATTTAGAATATTGTTTTTCATACAGCATCAAGAGAGTATGATCCAGAACAGCATAAATGGAACTAGGCAAGGCACTGGTGTTAGTTTGTGTGCCCTTTTGCCATTGATACTCTTGCAGCCTTCTAGGAGTGCACGAGCTTTGCCTTTCATGCAACAACTCTGCCTAATAGCAGTACAAATCTGTGTCTACCAGTACAGAATATGGTAAATGGTACCTTGGTGATCAAATTTATCCAATTCCATGCACGTGCCATTATAACATGCAATGTTCTCTTTCTCTATCAACAAACAACTACGGCCTTAAAAGTCACGGATGTATCCACCCCTCACATCTCACATCACTACACCGCAATGTATAGCAACCACGCATATAAACAAGATCATCAGTCATCAATGTAAAGAACCAATTTGAGCAATTTAAAACTGCAATTGACAGGAAAATTTTCGTTTCCGTCAATCCCAGATACGATAAGTCGATAATGATGTCCCCATGCGAACCATTCTACCTACCACTAGTGAAGTAGTGATAGAGCTATCGAATAACCAACATGAGGAATCTTCTCACCTCCAGTTCTCCTTGGGCTTGCACCCGGAGACGAGATAGGCGATGAGGTCCTCCTTGGTGAGCGGCTCTGTCATCTGCACGGCATCTTCCGTGGGGGGGCTGGCCGCCACGGCCCCGCCGCGCCCCCTCCCCCTCCTCCCCGCCGACGCTGATACCGCAACCACGGCAACCCCCGGCCGCTCCCTCCTCGCCGCGCCATCGGACGAGACCCGTGCGACCGCGAGCCGCGACGCCACCGCCATCTAATCCGTGCACCGGAAAACCTGGGGCACAACAACCCCAAAAATAACCCGCAGAAATCAGCCCAAATCGCGGAACCCAACACAACACGGGTTCAGGAGACCGCGCGATTGAACAGCTGAACTCACCCCGCCGACGGGGAACCGGAGGTCTAGGGTTCGTGTCGTCGCCGGGATGCTAGCGACAGGCGACAAAGCCGACGAGACCCGACCCGAGACTACGAGAGTGCGAGACAGCGAGAGGCGTGCAGGAGATGAGAGAAGCGGAGGGAGGCGAGCTTATAAAAGCGGCGAGGTGGGGCCCACGTGCCAGTGGCACGAGACCGCCACGTCTGCCAGGGTCGCCTTGAAGTGCGCGCTGCTTTTGCTGCGCCACTGCGCCAGCTTCTTCGCTAAACCTATCGGAAATTTGCTACTCCGTACGTTCTGCCCTCTGGCCTCTGGCCGCCGCTAGATTTAGAGCCGTATATCAATCCAAGAAAAATTAAAGCTCATTTAGATTCGTCTGTTTTAAATATTTATATCGGCGGATGTAGTTGTCTCTCGGTTACTCTGCTACTCAAAATGTAGAAAGTTAAAAAAAATCCATAATTGTTATTTTTTCCGTCTCATAATATTGTAATCTATGATTGGATTTGATATTTTATAATACAACGAATCTAAACAGACACTATTTAGATTCATTATATAGTCACTGTACAGATTCGTTATACTGTAAAATATTAAATCTGATCCTAAACATTATCTAAATTTATTGTATAAATATTAAATCTAATTTTAAATTATAATATTATAAGACGGAGGAGTTATTAAACATTGCTTAGATCCTGCGTGTGAGGGTGGTCATCCATTCTTCAAACCTACGTGGCAGCAGCATTCATCTTCTCTCCTAGATGCTGCCTACTTGTGTCGCCCACCGGGCATGGTCGACCGGCACGGCTGTAGGTGGCTCCCGCCTCCCAGCAACCAACAGAGAAAATGGATTTCTTCCGTCATTGAAGGTATTCCTCCTTTCAAGATTTCTAAACCTAATAGTTTAATCAGGCACTTTTCCACTTTATTTTAAGTGTCAAATAATCAAATCAGCTATCAAATGGATCTTGTCCCGCCATGACGTATGCGCTGAGCACATCCAACCTTTAGTAACGAAATTTTGAAACCAGGTGAAATGGATCTTCTCTGGTGACGATGATGCCTGAGCTGAGCACATGCGCCGATGCAGTAGTAAAATCAGTCGTACGAGTATCTAGCTGCGGCAGCCTGCGTTGCATGGATCACTGATCAGAATGAACCTACTACATTTTCACGGCCAGGTTCAGTTTCTAGGACTGCTTGGCCAATTCAGTGATCGGTACTGTACTAGTAGCATCATTAAGAGCATGTGCGCCAGATTCCTCCCTGGTGCTGCTGCTCTTTTCTTTTGGAGCTGACATACACAAAGCCACTCACTAGTCACTAGCTATAGTTACTTATAATTATCATCCGATTACAGAATACTAGTCAGATTTAACTCAGAGTAGATGTAATTTGATCATTAATTTTAAAGTAGGACAAAAATAAATTGCCCTACTATAATATATCAGTACAATACTTTGGATCAGTGTTTCAAAAATCGGCGCTAGGCGCTCAAAAGACGCTGGGCGCCATCCCGGCGCCGCGATTCTCGTCGAGGTGACGAGCTAGACGACCTAGGCGTCTAGGTGGTCAACTGTGACGCTGGGTGGTTGACCGCAGTGCCGAGGGTATTGTTGTTGTCGGCCAGGAAGAAGCAGGGGGACGGGGTGACCTAGATCCGCCGACGGGAGGTGCGCACGCGGCCTAGATCCGTCGTCGGGCGCCGCGCGCAGCCTGGATCCACCATCGTGCGCCACGCGTAGCCTGGAGTCGCTGCCGATGGGTGGGGAGGGGAGAAGGGAGAGCAGAGGAACCAATGCTGAATATAAGCTGAGAACCGCAGAAAACAAAGAAAAGAGGCCAAGCCTAGGCGCCGCCTAGGCGCCTCTAAGCGCTAGGTGCCGAGTCACCGCTCGACTAGCGCCTAGCGCCTACTTAGGGTCCATTTGTTTCAGCTTGAGATTATAATAATCCAGCTTATAAGCTGAAACAAATAAATCAGCTTATTATGCCAGCTTATTATAATTCAGAGTGTAGATTATAATAATCTAATAAGCTGGTGCAACTCAGCTTTTTTTATAAACTGAATTATTACAATCCCAAGCTAAAACAAACATGACCTTAAACACTGCTTTGGATTATGAATCTAATTACTTAACTTTTATACTACATAATTTGATTACGTATAAAATATTGTTATTTAATTTTTAGAACCTACAAGTGAAAACTGGACTAAAACAAATTATTATAACTATAGGATATCAGTCCAATGCTTTGTATTGTAAATTTAATTATATAACTCTTATACTACCGTATAATTTGATTATGTATAAAATATTACTGTTTAAATTTTAGATCTAAAAGGGGAAAACTGACATATGTATTCACCAACGAAGGTAATAACAATTAGTCCATGGTATCAATGGGGCGGCCTGGCCATATATGCAAGTCAGCTGTGCTGTCATGCACTGCCCCTTTTTTAAGACAAAAGTATCATATCACTGGCATTATCTATTTGGTTCATAGCATGTACAGTGACCTTTTCCCCTGCAAACCGGTTGTAGCAACGAGACCATTCACCATTCTGTCGTTCTGATGATACAGCCAGGTACTCTGTAAAACTTTTGACCACTGCAAATTAACTTAAGTCATAGCCAGGTACTTCTTTTTGTCGTAAGAAACCAAATTCTGCAGACCATAAGGGCTACTCTTATTTGGAATATAGTAATTATACAGGAAATAGTTTAATTTCTCTAAAAATACTTTACATTTTTTATCGAAAGGAGGCTTAATTAAGAGAGTAGTCTAGCTTGTTGTTCATGTCATGAACTCCTCGTGATTCGCACGCGACAGCGAGACTGAGAACACACCAGCATTACGCAGATGGCATATTTGCCTCAGAGATTTGGAGTTCTGGATCTCGATCTCTCGGGTGCCTTTGGAAGTTGGAATAGAGGAATCTGAAATCACATGAATAGGAAAATATATAAGATTGATATATCCCTGTTGAATATTATATGACATAAAATCATAGAAATTCTTAAAACATACATTTAGATGCATTATAGATCTAAAATTTTCTTACAGAAGAGATTTGATATTAAACATTGGGTTATTACAGAGAGAAGACAGAGAAAAAGAGTATGCATTGTAATTTCCGAGAAAAATTGTAAATATGAGGTTAGACCTTAACAGATGCAGAAATTTTTTCCTTTCTTATAAATTTTCTTTTAACCAATCAGCTCACGGAAGAAATTTTCTTATATGAAAACTCTATCCTTTACTTGCACTACGCCCAAACGTCATATATGACTTCTTTGATCTCGATGATGATCTCAACTCTTCTCCGATCCTAGTCTCAGTCTTGTCATTGATTATGTTTACCATCAATCATCACATAAATGTGAATAAACGAATAAACAATATACTACTGAACATAATTTATCTTTGGATTCAATTCCTCCAATTTTGCTTGAAAACCCCTTCAAACCGACGGAGCCTCCTTCTTGAAGGGTCAGGTTTCTTCTTCTTCTTGTAGGTGAAGCGGCTGGTTTCTTGCTGCAATTCATGTGGGCAACCTGATCGTGTTCCGAGGTATTTCACCCTCCCCGCGCGATCCCACAGAAATTTTCAGACTCATTCGAATTACCTCCAAATCCGGGTGAAATTCGTTCAAAATTTAAACGCAAGTCTTGAAAATGTCACGTATTTGTATGATTGTATCTGGTGAGACTTTTTTCCATACCGACTACCAAGCGCGTGAAGAGAGTCCCAAGCCGCTTGAGGCTTCAGCTTGCATGAAGTAGTGGACGAGCATAGCCATGAGAGACTATTTGCACACTACAGCTTTGCTGCTCCCAAGCCCAGCTTATGCCCTCGGAGAATTTGGGCCACTTCTTACTAGGCCCAACCTACAAGATAATGGTCCTCTGTAAGACAATGGCTCCTTCTTGCTAACACTAATAAAGTCGAGAGTTTTAGATCGTAAGAAATAGCTAAATGATAATTTAGAAAAACTAGTATTTTTTAACTTTCCAATAATAGTTTATTTCTAAATTATATAGATACTGGTTTTACAATTTGAAAAAACATTTGTACTATTTTGGGAAGGTAGAGATTCTAGAGTAGCTACAATTATTAGAAACGGCACTAAACAAAATCTAAGATAGATTAGTAGTGTGGAGAAATAAATTAGGTATTTCTCATTAATTATGAGAAATCTAGTTTTTAGATAATCAAGCTGATTGGTTGGTGTTACCTCATTAATCTAATTAGAGCACATTAATTACGCACGTATTAATCAAAGTAAACAAGCTAAAATAAGTTTTTATGGGACAAAATTTAAATATTAAAAATAAAATTTTTGTTAGATGGAGGAGGTACTTGTTAATGTTAGGAAACCGACTATCCCGTAGATAAAAACGGTTTGTTGGGCACGTTTATCAGTTAAGGGTTTTTGCCTATAAATAGAGGGGTTCTCTCCTCATTTATATACTGTTGAATCTGAGCAATAAAGAAGTCTAGCTTTTCTCTTGCATACCGTGTCAATTGTTCTTTATCTCGAAGCTTTAGACTACACACGGTAGCAGAGTTCCTCAATACGTTATCAGCACGATCTGGCTATGTTTTCCTATGTAGTGGAACTGCAGTATCCTAGAAATCATCATAGAAAGTCCGACATCGACTTCGACGAACTACTTGGAAATAATTATTTTTATAAAGCCTTACCAGAATGTGTATGGTTTAGAAGAATGGTTCATCACATCCAGAAGTTATGAGAATTGAATCATGCTAACACCTCCACTATTATTCATGAAGATAATATAACTTGCGTTGTATAAATACAGTTAAGATATGTGAAGAGCAATTTGATGAAGCTCATAAACTTCAAGTTCTTCTATGCTCATGAATTGCATAAGACGAATGAACTAAAGGTGATGCACACCAAGTCATGTAAAAATCTCATAGATTATTCACTAAGTCTCTCCTAAAACATCTAGCTTTAAATGATGTGTTCGTTAGACTTAAAGAATTATGCATTTTATGGAAAGAAACTTCACATAACACTGATAAGAAGAATTGAATCTTAGTCAAATAGACTAAGTACCCGAATTAATTTTGAAGATCATATAAAATATTTGGGTGAATTGTACTTTTTTTTCATTGAATGAATTTTTCTGAAGTTTCTCATATTAAGGTTTTTAATGAGATAATTTGTGTAACCAAGACGCGCGCTATATACTTTTTCTCTCAATTTTTTCTACTGGGTTTTTGAGGAGTTTTAATGAGCCATATGCATGACACGTAGAGTGTCCAAGGGGGAGTGTTAGAAAACCGACTATCTCGTATAAGGACGGTTTGTTGGGCATGCTTATCGATTAGGAGTTTTTGCCTATAAATAGAGGAAAACTCTCTTTATTTGTATGCTGTTGAATCTGAGCAATAAAGAAGTTTAGCTTTTTCCTTACATAATATGCCAATTGTTCTTTATCTCGAAGCTCTGGACTACACATGGTAGCAGAATTCCTCAACAGTTAGGACTGCCTCTAGTGCTTAAGAGCTCAAAGCCTCGTCACAACTCACAATCTATCTAAGCAGCCAGTCTTGTAAGTATTTAAACTCGACAAAAAGATGCCCGTAGATATAGGATCGATGGATGGCACTGAGGGGTGAATCGAATGATTGCAGTTTACGAACTTTTATGAACTCTTTTTTCATGACGTACCAAGCTTTTGAGGCAATCAATTCAAATCAAAATTATTGAAAATGCGAGATTATGAATCTACCAAAAACTTGATAAAGAATATATATAACAAATTTTACTGTACACTAAAAATATTGTGAATCGTCCATTTGTTTTGATCTAATGGCTAGGATTAAAGATGGTGACCGGTCACCCTTGATTTTTCTGCGCAGACTTTTCAATTTTATACGCTAACTTCTAATTTTTTGCACATACTTTCTAATTTTCTGCGCTGACTTTTCAATTATCTGCTGGTTACCAAGTATTTTTAATTTTAGTTTATTTTTAATCCTAACTAAAATCAATGGTCCAAATTACTCTTAAGTATTATATCTTAAGAGATAATGAGTGTATCGTAATAGAGCTCATGTATAGATCGGCGTAAAGGACAAGATTACCACACACCCAATACTTAAAGATAGATCTTTATTACTTCTTGAAAGTCTTTACAAGGTTCATTCACGGTACCCTCTTCAATCTTGCCCAAAACCCTGACTCAAGTGGAGGATTAAAATTCTAAAACGCCAATTTCTCTCAAAACGCCTCATCTTTTTGCCTCTCTCGCTTAGATATCTGTATTCATCACGCGGCTGCCATCTCATGACCAAAATTACATCTTATAGGACTTATAATCTAACTAAATCTAACTAGGAATCTCCTCTTATGTATCTCTATCAATTTGAATGCATAGTCTTTCCAAAGTCAGACCCTTAACCCAAATGGCTTCTTTGATCTCTACACCTCAACTCTTTTCCAATCCTAGGTTCAATCCAATCAACCATTATTTTTATCCAAAATCAAACTAAGATTATTCTAATCACTACCGGTTTGATCGCTGCACCGCACCGGTCAAATTGTCAGCTCCACACCGGTTTTCACCATCGATGCACGACGCTTCGCCCACAAACACTCTATCATCAATTATGGCATATATTAATTAGAAAAAAGTCTAAATTGCACCCTTAAATTATCGCTGATGTCTGAATAACCCCTAAAGAATTTTACCGTCTGAAAAGCACCTGCGGTATAGTAAAACAGTTCAATTTACACATTTAAATGACGATTTTGCTAACTTGGCGAAACCGTGGGCGGTTTTACTGACGTAACCCTGGTGACGTGACAGATCAATGAAAAAGTCTGAATTACATCTCCAACTTTGCATAAAGTCTGAATAACCCCCCGAACAAATAAAAAATATTTAAAAATTAATTTCAGTACTATTCTG
>KE372486.1:29010-59963 GCA_000418225.1 Zizania latifolia | reverse complement strand
GACGTGGCAGATCAAAGAAAAAGTCTGAATTACACCCTCCAACTTTGTCTAAAATCTGAATAACCCCCGAACAAATAAAAATATTTAAAAATTAAAAAATAATTTTTTTAATAATTCTATTATATTTTTTGAAATCCAGAATAGTACTGAAACCTTTAAAAATTCATAACTGATTCATTTTAACTCTAAATTTGACCATTCAAATTGCATAATATTCTAGAAAATGAGATCTACACAATTAAAAAACTTTCACACACAGTACGAGTGATCTTCTATATTGTTTATAATTAATTGCTTTGACGTGTAGTTTCTGAAGTCCATAAGGAGCCTATTTTTGTCAAGGGAGCTCCTATTTTTGTTTCTGTGCAGCATGGCAAGTCATCTAAGTTCATTCTTTGACAGTGACAATAATAAGCATTTATTTTAGAATGTCACCAGGAAGGGGCAATAACAAGCCCCCTGTTATTAAAAAACTATGTGAATACTATTAATTTTATTGTAAATTATCCTATCTTTAAAAATATTTTAAACATGACTTATACTTTTGAATATTTGTAAAAAAATCTGGATAAAACAAATAGTCAAATGCTATATATAAAAGTTAGAAGCATCATGTATTAGAAAAAAGGAGGGAGTCAGTTGTCAGCTCACGATTTTGCTTGCTTGTGCCTCTTGCTAAAAATTCAAATTTGTTTGAATTTAGCGAAAAACTGTTCGGATTCAGAAAGCATCTTTTTCAAATTTTAGTTTTTCCGTTCGAATCTTCTTTCTTTTCTTGCATTATTTCAAGATCGTGAACCCTATATTGTACATGTAAGTGTATCTCGTTGGTTAATTAACTTTCTTTAGTTTAGTAAAAACTTGCACCATAGTTTTTTATTGCCCATTCCCAGTGACATTCTAAAATAAATGCTTATTATTGCTCTTGTTAAAGAATGAACTTAAATTACTTGCCTTGCTGTACAGAAACAAAAACATGAGCTTCCTTGACGAAAACGGGCTCCTCAGGGACTTTGAAAACTACACGTCAAAATAATTAATTATAAACAGTATAGAATATCACTCATACTGTGTGTGAAAGTATTTTTATTGTGTAGATCTCATTTTCTAGAAAATTATGCAATTTGAATAGTCAAATTTAGAGTTAAAATGAATTAGTTATAAATTTTTAAAGGTTTCAGCACTATTCTAGATTTTTAAAAAATAAAACAGAATTATTAAAAAATTTAGAAATTAATTTTTAAACATTTTTTATTTGTTTGGGAGTTATTCAGACTTTAGATAAAGTTGGAGTGTAATTCAGACTTTTTCATTGATCTACCAGGACACCAGGGCCACATCAGCTGTCACGTTAGTAAAACTGCCCACGGTTTCGCCACGTCAGCAAAACCGTTCTTTAAAGATGTAAATTGAACTGTTTTGCACTACCGTGGGTGCTTTTCAGACGGTAAAATTCTTCAGGGGATTATTCAGACTTCAGCGATAACTTAAGGGCATAATTTAGATTTTTTTTCCTATTAATTATCTAACCAATTGTTTATCACAACTCTTAATGCAAAATCAAACAGTTACTGTTTGGACCAATTTTTTTTTAAAAATTATCGATCTTGTTATACTCTAAAAAATTGGCAACCGAGATAGAAATCTCGAGCAAAAACAAAAGTAAGGACAATTCAAAAAGAATTATGAAAAATAGAGAAAACAATTACATACAAAATTAAAAA
Organism: Zizania latifolia; assembly: GCA_000418225.1. Taxonomy (NCBI): domain Eukaryota; kingdom Viridiplantae; phylum Streptophyta; class Magnoliopsida; order Poales; family Poaceae; genus Zizania; species Zizania latifolia. Next base: position 58,239 of record KE372486.1, on the reverse strand, counting down.
AAAATCTAAAAATAAACAGAATCAACATCATAAATCAGGTAAGATTCAAGTAGATTAGCTAAAATCTGCACTAACATTCAAACTGTAGTTCTCTCCATCTATACATCTGCATAGATAATCCAAATACAAAATGAAATGAAACTTGAAGAAAGTTGGATCAATGGGATAAGTGTAGATATCTATGAACACAAGAAGACAACAAAGCTAATAAAATGATTCAATGTATCCCTCCCGAGTAGAAATCTCATGACCCAAAAGCAATAAAACAAGTGAACAACCGCACAACAGTAGTAAAAGTGAAAGAAATATCAAGATTAAGATTTGGAGCTCAAGCAAGAGTAATGAATACAACACCAGTTCAAAAAAGAAAAAGCTTCAACATTATGCCCTGTTCACTGCCAACTTCGTTGAATACTTCATTCACAGTTTTGTATCCAAAAATTCCAATTCAATTACACATGTAACACATCACAGTCCAAGGGCAGCACGCAATGCATCATCAACTAATTTGTCTTTTAAGGTCTCCAAAAAAGTCTAATATTATGCAAGAATTCACTGAACTTTAAAAAGGTATAAAGAACTTATCTCAATCATTTGCAAAACCTAGCTACTTATCTATTGAAGATTTTTGATATTTCCCAGAGATAACAATGAATAATCACGGTACTTGTAAACAACACTGTTCCAAGTAAGTCACCAAGAAGTCCCAAATGGTACGAGATGGTATGCCATTTTGCTGAATCTTGCTCATCTGTTCAGGCTCGTCGATTAGGTTGTATTCCTTCCAACCAGTCATTCCCGAGACAATGTCACCCGCACGGAATCCCGGATGAGTCGAGTCCAGTACTCTCGCCAATCCAAACCCTTCAATAACCTTCACATTCTTAGATCAAATTTACCAATAAAGCAATCCTCCATGTACAGGTGAAATCCGCCTCTGATTAAACCATGCGAAAGGGGATGATAATTTTAGGGAAGGGGGAAGAAAGCCTACAGATCTGGGCATGAACGCGCAGTGCCATAGTGCCGCCGTCGACGAGCAGCAATCCATCCTCCCTCAGCGCCCGACTGATGTACTCGCGCAGCACCACCTTCCTGTTCCTCGCCATGGCTGCCTGCTCCATGCCGCTGCTGTCAGCGATGCGATGGGGAGAGAACTTCCCGATCGTGGCGTGGATTGGGCCGGTATTTTCCCATCTCGTGGGCCGCCAAACGTTCAGAAAATTTATCCCGAGAAAAAATGCCCTGTGGGCTGAGTTACTTAGAAATGGGCCAAGATCCCAGAGGGATCCCAGGCTGCAAAGGAGGCCTTAGAGACCAAAATTACATCTCATAGGACTCATAATGTAACTAGGAATCTCCTCTTATCTCTATCATAGGACTCTTTGGATTTGAATTCGATCATTTTCATATGAAAACTCTATCTTTTACATGCACCATGCTCTAACCCAAACATCATACGTGACTTGTTTGATCTCTATACCTCAACTATTTTCCAATCCTAGGTTCAATCCCATCAACCATTATTTTTATCCAAAATCAAACTGAGATTATTCTAATCACTACTGGTTTGATCGCTGCACCATACCGGTCAGACTGTCAGCTCCACACCGGTTTTAACCTTCGATGCACGACACTTCGCCCACAAACACTATCATCAATTATGGCATATATTAATTATCTAACCAATTGCTTATCACAACTCTTAATATAAATCATACCATGATTTTACAATAGATTACATAGTGATTTGATAGAAATCATTGGAGCAGCAACGACGAACCAGCATATATAGTTGGGGCCATTACGGTGCCCCATTACTCTCTGAGGGTAATAGTTTAAATTAATCTGAATCCTTCGTTAAATAGGATTAAAATAATTTAATAAATTATAATATGTGTTAAACCTGCTGTAGCCGGTGCTTGCATGGCGTGATTTAAGGAACAATACTCATAGATAGCGTTGATTGTGCATGTCCTGCTTGTACTTTATTGTGCATGCAATCGTTCGATATATTTTGCGCTGATTAAGGAACATAAATCATATCATTATTTTGATGAATATTGCAAGTACTAATCAAGAAAATGACAAACAAAATTATTTCAACTATTTGTGATACATTACTCCAATTATGCTATGCAAAATATTTTATACATTGTTCACAATATATGTCACATATCAACATATTAATTTTTTTATATTCAGTCATATTCATGCATATCTACAATAAGAATATAGTTCAAATTTTAATTTTCTAACATAATTTCAACCAAACTTGAAAATTAATTGTGCGCACCAACATATGTTATATGGAATTATTTATTTTGCTTTTCAAGTTTGCATGCATGATTTATAAAAGTACGTTGCTTAATTAGGAAAATAATCTCTATGCATATGGATCCCACATAAATTAAGAGATTTTAAATTATTTTGGCCGCATGGAAAGAATTTATTTTGCATGCACGTGAGTTCCGTACTTAGGAAAAGGAAGGTTATATGACCTGTTATCTTCTAGAGGTAACAGATCACCTATTTTAAATCTGAACCGTCTGATCGCATGGATCGAACGGGTGATAAAATTTTGGAGGCACCGTCAAAAACTTCATATAGTTATTTACAGGTTTTACCTAACTAGTGGAGGTCGGTCCCAAGTGAACGGTTAGTTTAGAACGGTTACTGTTTGGACCGTCTTTTTAAAAAAATATCGATCTTGTTATACTCTAAAAATATTTAAAATCTAAATATTTTTGAAAAATTCACCGAGAATCACCGAGCAGAACGCAGGGTAGTCACTTGTCATTTGGCGTCCTATGGTGAAACAAAAGTCAAGGCCGGTCTCATTCACTGTCTCACTGGAACAAGTCCATAATTGACAGTCCACTCCACTGAAATATACAATAATTGGACGGGTTACGACACGTGCTGCTCGTGTGGAATTCAGGATATGATAGCGCTGCTGCCTTCCAGTTGAGGCTCTCACTTTCCATCTAGCTGCCGTGTCGTCTTGTTAAAACAAAGAGTCCATTACTTAATCAAGGTGCTTTTACCAATTATATATAATCCACTCGTTTAGAAAGAATAAGTCTACAATAATTTAGGACTTACTTGTCAAGTCTACGTGAGCTGTAAACTAAGCGGGGTAAACCTCTGCCACATAACATTAAATTTGTGTTGCTTGCCAATCACATGTAAGTGTCGGTTGATAAGCACTCTCGAAAAATTATTAGTGTCAGTTATATAACCGGCATTTAAAAATATTTAATTATGTCAATCTGAAAACTGAAAGAGGGAACAAAGGGAATATGCGGATGACTTTGATAGATGCTGAGAGAATCTCCCTTTGTAGAAAGAAAAGGAATATGTGGTTAAATATAAGATGTAATGCATATGTGATGCCATCATTAGGTCCTTTTGAGACAACTTTAAAACAAAATTAAATTATATGTCAAACAGAATAATTATAGCCAACTTAAATACTAATCATAATCAGTTACATAACTAATAATTATAATTATCCATATTTGTGCTTATCTAATAATTAAGAATATATTATAATATCAACTATTTTAAGTTCTCCTAAAGAGACCTTTAGCCATACTCCTTACTAATTAGTCTTCTTATCATCGGTTTACATAAAGATACAACTGAAAGGTGTCCTCTCGTGTAGCCAAGTCATCGAGATTATCTCGACGGGTAGCTTTGTTTGCAACGATCAAATCGAATTGAAACCTAGATCCGATTTCTATTATTGCAGGTTTAGTTTAGTAGTAATCGGATGAATAGTTTAAAAATCACGCTTATCGGATTAATGTGTAAACCCAAAAATATTTAAAGAAATAGCCTCACTTAATATGTATCCACATTAATTGACCCCACACGCTAGAATTCCTGGTTCCACCGATGCTCCTAAGCAGACTCGAAACCACAAACTAATACTTCATTCGTGAATACTTTCATTTTTTACAAAGAGTATACACTTCGACTATTAATTTTAAAATAAGATTAAAATAAATAATCTAACTATATGATATTATCGTAATACTTTGGATTGTGAATCTAATTACATAACTTTTAAGCTCTCTTTGTTTTATATTATAAGTCTGCCCGACTTGTTTTAAAATCAAACTTATGTAACTTTGATCAAGTCTAAATAAAATATATTAATATCTATGATAACTAATAAATTCCCTATAAAACGTATATAAAAACATATTTTATGGTAGATTTAAAAAAACCAATTTAATATTATAGTTGTTATTACATTTTTTCTAAAAAATTAGCTAAAATTAGAGAGATTTGACTTATTTAACTTAAATAAGTAAAATGACTTATAAATAAAATATTGTTAGTCAAGTCTTCAATCTTCAAAAAAATGATAAGTATTCGCAAATCGCAATCCAATGGAGCAGTATACTATTCAACTACTGCTTGTCCTAGTGAATGTGACCATAGAACTCATGTCTACTTCCATCCCTCTCACTGCTTGCGTGTCACCCACCTCTCCTAGCTTAGGCCATCCGTGATCCGCCGACGCCAGCTCGCAGTCGCAGCTAGCAGCTCGTCGTTGGTCCAATCGCACGGATCAAGAGTGTAGCTAAGGCCTACAAACTCGGCGGCGGCGGCGGCGTGGGACGGCGAGCTCAGCAGCGGCACGTACGGGATTGCTGGGGACAACGACGAGCTCGACAGCGCAGGTTGGTCCCTAATCAAGCAACGAGCTTGGCGACGGCAGAGACTACCGGGCGCCGGGCGGCTAGGGACGACGAGCTCCGTGGGGTGGCGGCGCAGATCAGGGCGACCTGCTCACGATCAAGAAATTGGCTGCCGTTTCTCCAATTAAAAAGTGACAAGTAGGTAGTAGGCGATCTGGCGGTAAGTCGAGCACGTGGAAATTTTTTAAAAATAGCAAACCTGTGTGCTAGGAATGAAAGAAATGATATGAAAATAGACGAAGAATAAGAAAACTATACGAAAAATACATATTGTGCTATACTAACGGTTCAGTTTAGTCGTGTTGGACGGATATGACATATTATCTATGATCTCATATCATATACATTCTTCATTTCATAATATTATAAAATAGAACCGAATGTGATATTAGATATATTCATTGTACCATAAAATGTTTTATCTAGGACTAGAATGCAATATTATGGGACGAAGGGACTATCGAGTTTGTCACAATGTTATCATGTCTAAGGTTTTGTTTGATTTAAATTTAGCTCTAGATTTTTTTAGCTAGTTAAATTTAGCTCTAAAAAATCTTAGATATAGAACAATAAGTAAATCAATGATATTGAATTGTAGTTGTCGTATTCTAACATTGTGATTGTACCAAATATATCTTTTTATTCCGTCCAAAATCAATTTTACTGCATAATCATTTAATTTTTGTTTTAGATTTAAAATAAAAATAAAAATAATTTTATTTTATCCTATGAACTTTAGATCCGGCGTTAATATCCCTAAGCCCGGCCCAGACACCCCTCGCCACCTCTTCTTCCCCTCTGTCGTCCCTTGCCTGGCCTTCGCTCCCTCGTATCGTCGCGGCCCCGACCCCATCTCGCAGACTGCAGACTCCCTTTATCGGCGCCGGCGACGACGTCGACGTCGACGGCGGACTCCTCATCCTCCAGGTTAGCGCCTCACCGCTACATGCCCTCCTCCTCCAACGGTTTCTTCTCGCTCTGGCCTTTAACCTCTCGGGCAGATCAGCTCCTCCTTCCCATCTTTGCTGTTCGCTCGCTCCATGATTCCGTTCGCGGTGGGAGCCGCTCGCCGCCGTTTAACCCGAGACATTTTTGTTATTATTGTTTGGGATTTCTGAACACAGTGTTAGGGTAGATGAATTATTGGTCGCTGTCTCCAATTGCGATGGTAGGGATTCCTTTGTTTGTTTCTGCCTTGGGTTCTTCTCGCCCCGCGATTCCGTTGGTCTGCAGGTGGCCGCGTTCGTCAACTGCACCTGTTTGTCCGCAAGCGGCGTCATTGATTCGGAGTTCAAATCAATCAACGATCCTGAGTCCTGACCGGTCTCTCCCCTTGTTTTGTATCGCCATGCCATATTCGTCAAATAGCATCAATCTGTGCTTTGGCTGTTTGATGAGCGAAGCGACAGATAAGTTGGCGGCTTGGCGCTTCCCTGATCCCTCTCCTTGGTTCCGCCTCGGGATCTCGTGGTTCGTATGTTCTTCCTGCATGAAGTCTGATTTCGATGGATTATGCGTGATTTAGGTTGGAAATCTGGTGTGGTCGTCGTCGAACTGAATGCCCATTATAGCTCTGGGTAATTGACTATCTTGTGCTTTTGAAACTTAGCTGTCATCGAATCTGTGAAGGGCCAGCATAATGTTGGCCTGTGTGAATGTGACTGCTGATTAGAGCTTCATAGTGGTATGCTCATATTAGTGCCCGTCACTGATCCTTCATGGCGTACATGGTGGGGAAGCTCCAGTTATTGCAGGTTTTGTTTGGTTTGGGGGGAAAAAATCTCTGATCTGTTCTGCTGCTCAAGTAAAATCCAATCGGCGTTAATTGCGCCTTTTGTTTTACCAATACCTATTTGAATATTGTGCATGGGTTTGCGATCATGTACATGTAACTGAATGTGATTATTTGGGGAAACTTTGTTCTGTTTTGCTGCTCCAGTAAAATCCAATTGGTGTTAATTGCGCCGTTTGGTTTACCAATACCTATTTGAATATTGTGCACGGGTATGCGATCATGCGCAGGTAGCTGAATGTCTAGTTATGTTTTTGGCGAACCTTGTTGAGTTTGACGCTAGCAAGTTCGGTTGGATTAGTGGGTGGCTTAATCTGCCCTTTCATGACGCTGTCACTTTTAGTAGGAAGGACAGGCAGCTAATTACTTTTGTAGTGCCTGAATGAGTCTTCTCGTTCTGCAACAAGTGATGTTTCTGTTATGGTTCTCTATTTCCTGTTTTGTTGTGGTTTTTTTTAATTTCATTTTAAAGCTTAAGCTGATGTGTTTCCCGTCTTCTTTTTAAAATAAATTTGAGTTATTACAACTGGAGTGAATCTTGTTCCATTTTACTTACATGGAAGAGTAAATCTAACTAGAAAAAATGCCTTCATTATTTAAAAAGGAAGTTGCTGTATTTATAAAACAAATGGACACCCAGACCTTCTAAAAACAAATTTATTAGTATTCATTATTTCAAGTGACCTTTTTGTACTTATTACTGTTGGTTAAGGATGTAGTACTGGTGCACATTTTTTGCATTAGTTCTGTTAAGTATACCCTGTGGGTTGATATGCTAAGGACATTTTGTGCAAGCTAGTGCTTCTAAAGAGATTTTTTTCAGTTGTACATGGGACAGCCTTTGTCATATATGCTTAGCATAGTTAAGTATTCTAAGAATGTTCATGCCAAATTTGACTTTATGAAGTGCTGTTCAGTCTTTTCTTCCCCCAGTGACTCACACAAAAGGATTCTTACCACTTCCTTTTCACACTAGATCTAGCAAGAACTTTATGTTTAACATGTTTTCTTATAGCATGAGCATTACATTTTTTACTTGTTTGTTGACTTGGATGTTGTTTTTAGATGGACAGCCATAACTCATCACCTCCCCAGATTGCTGAGGTGAGAATGGACATCTCACCGTCTACTTCTATAGCAGCTGGGAACAAAATTTGCAGAGGTGCTGCTTGTGACTTCTCTGACTCCAACAATACCTCAAAAGATGCAAAGGAGAGAATGGCTTCCATGAGGAAGCTCATAATTGCCGTAATACTTTGCATTATATTCATGACGGTCGAAGTGGTTGGGGGTATCAAAGCAAACAGTCTAGCAATCTTAACCGATGCAGCCCATCTCCTTTCGGACGTTGCAGCATTTGCCATATCTTTGTTCTCTCTTTGGGCAGCTGGATGGGAAGCTACACCACAGCAGTCGTATGGATTCTTCCGTATAGAAATTCTTGGTGCATTGGTTTCTATTCAGCTCATATGGCTCCTTGCTGGCATTCTTGTTTATGAGGCTATCGTAAGGCTTATTAATGAAAGTGGGGAGGTCCAGGGCTCTCTTATGTTTGCTGTCTCAGCTTTTGGTTTGTTTGTTAACATCATAATGGCTGTCTTGCTTGGTCATGACCATGGACATGGGCACGGCCATGGTCACGGGCATGGACATTCACATGACCATGATCATGATTCAGACATTGACCATCCTCCCCATGAAGATCAAGAGCATGTCCATGTACATCACCATGAGCACACCCATGGAGGTTCTATAACTGTCAAAACTCATCACCACCACCATTCAAGCACTGGACAACATCATGATGCTGAGGAAGAGGAACCATTGCTTAAGAGCGAAGCTGACTGTGATAGTGCCCAAACTAGTGCCAAGGTTGGCAAGAAGGCCCGTCGTAACATCAACGTACACAGTGCTTATCTGCATGTACTTGGGGATTCTATCCAGAGCATTGGTGTGATGATTGGAGGAGCTATCATCTGGTACAAGCCTGAATGGAAGATTATTGATCTCATATGCACCCTCATCTTCTCTGTGATTGTACTGTTTACCACAATCAAGATGCTGAGGAACATCCTTGAGGTTCTGATGGAGAGCACGCCCCGTGAGATCGATGCCACCAGGCTCGAGAATGGTCTCCGTGATATGGAAGGTGTGATTGCAGTCCATGAGCTGCACATCTGGGCCATCACAGTGGGGAAGGTGCTGTTGGCATGCCATGTGACTATTACGCAGGATGCAGATGCTGATGAAATGCTTGACAAGGTTATTGGATACATAAAATGTGAGTACAACATCAGCCATGTGACCATTCAGATTGAACGCGAGTAGGCTCGATGCAGGTAGTTGGGGGTAGAAAGGACCAGCTTATCTCTCTTGTCTATCTTAGGAACCTGTTCACTGGTTACGTTGCCAATGTTATCTCTGCACTTTGAAAGGCTGTAGTACTGAATAGCTGTCCAGTCATGAGAGTCCGACAATGCGTGCAGGTTCATCTGAAGGGTAGCTAGCTTTGATGCTGTTTAATATGTACGTGTTCTTAATTAGTCGACTAGGTGAACGGATGCTGTTCAGGTTGTAGCCAGTGTATTCACATGGATTCAATTGCCGGACAAGTTTTTAGGCGCCTTGCTGCGTCTGTACGTACTGTATTACCACTTGATGTGAAAATCCGCTCTGGCACGGAAGACGATCAAGTTTCGTTTGGCCTAGTATGATTTACTTTGAGCTTTGCAACTTGCATTGTATGATTCTTGTGTACATGTTGGCACTTGGCATGTGAATAAGCTGCGTGTATGGTATTTTGTTCCAGATGTACGTGCCGACATGCATAAAGAATTTTTGCGCGTGATAGGTAGGTAGTGCAGACTAACATGTAGGCCCTACGCTAGCCTGTTGTTTCATCCTCAGTCCTCCATTCCCTTCCCCCTGTGCAATTCCGACTTCATTTGGACGGCGTTTGCTGCAGCACACACCTCGCGATCAGTTGACTGGTTGGGCTGTGAAAAAGACGAGAACTGTGAAAAAATACGGAAACTATCAAGTTGTTTAGTTGAAGTAATAGTAGATAGTGAGGATATTGTGAATAAAGGTGGTGGTTGGTGACGACGACGACGAAGATGACAACAATAGCCGTAGGTAGGGATGACCGAGGAGAGCGGCAGCAGCCAAGGGGGTGGCTGAGACAGGTGAGGATGGTGGGTGGAAATAGCAGCTGAGGGGATAGCCGCGATGAGGTCTCAACTCTCAGCATTGCAGTAATTATCGTTGAAAAGTCATAAAATCTAGGGATAAACAACTATGAATTTATATTGACAAAATCTACTACTATTGAAAAATCTGAGTTCATTCGAATACTATTGAAAATTCTGAGTTTATTTAAATACTTATTTGATTCATCCTTTAATTTGTTGAACGAGAAATTAGTTAGAAAAACTGAACTAAACATATACTTAATAAGGCGGATAGATATCAAATAGTTGGTAAATACTCATCGGTTTTTAACTTACAAAATCTACTATTTGACTAATAATTTTTTTAATATAACTAAATTATGTAGTATAAATATTATATAATTAGATTTATAATTCATGTTTTAATGTTGCTTTTAAATTTAATGGTCAATATATAATATATCGTAAGTACTCTCGATAGGAATCGGGGTGGTCGAGTGATTCGAGAGTTTTTTGTTTTAATAATATATTTGTTATTCAAAATTTTAAATCTGGTATGTGAATTTCAGAAATTACAAAAATAGTCTTCTGTCGGGCTATGATCTGCCAATCGGTCCAGATCGGTAGGCGTAGGCTTCTGTCGGCCGATGAACTGCTGATCTAGGCTGATCTGCCCTAGATCGCTGATCTGGTCTACCGATCTAGGTCGGCCTAGATCGGCAGACTATCTGTCGATCTAGGGCAGATGAAGCCTGGCGCCTGCCGATCTAGGCCGATCGGCCTAGATCGGCATATGGTCTGCCGATCTCTACCGATCTAGGCCAATCCGTCCTAGATCGGTAGATCATAGCCCGACAGAGGACTAATTTTGTAATTTTTAAAATCTGCATACCAGATTTGAAAATTTGAATAAAAAATATATTATTAAAACAAAAAATTCGTGATTCGACGGGTTGACACCGGCGTGGGATCGGGCTCAACATATGGATCTGCATCCCATTCGAGCCTAATTAATAAATGGGCCTCGATCACAACACGTAGCCCATTATTCCATTCCAGTTTAATCAGAATATCATCGAAATTTCCGTTCGATTAAAACATGAAATGATAACAACACGCTCTGAATAAATAATTTTATGGTTGAATATCTATACTAATCTATAGTAATATTCAAAGTATGAGTTAATTCATTTATTTATTTTTTTAATTTTTTCAACCATCCAATCTGTTACATCGAATGTCTTTTTTTTATAAAGGAAGCTTTATTGAAATCAGTCAGTTACATCAAGGTGATACAACTGTCCTGAATATACTTTTGACTTCTACATAACTAAGATGCACATAACCAAACATACATACACACATTTAACTAACAAAAGATAAGGAATCAAAGGAAGTATTAAGGACCATCAATCCGAAGACTAGATTGCTACCCATGCTCTTGGGTAAAATACTCCCTGATCATCTTCTGTTGACAAGCCACAATAACGAACTCCCGTGAGCTAGACTTCTGAAAGATGATCCATGAACGAAGCCAATGAATTAGTAAAAATATAACCTACAAAGGAGAGGAAATGACTTTTTTTTTGTTAAAGATCATATCATTTCTACATAACCAAAGCGACCAGCAAGTGGCAGCCGCTCCTAGCAGAATATGTGCTTTTAAGTCGCTCTAGATTCCCTAAATCCAATCATCAAACATTTGAGATACACTACGTGGTGGAGGAAGTCCTGAAGCTACTTGAACAATAGCCCACACAGAACGGGCGATGCGATATTCATAAAACAAATGTTTAATTGTCTCTTCTCTGTGACAGAAGCAACAATTCTTGTTGCCTTGCCAGTTTCTTTTTGCTAGATTATCCTTAGTTAACACCACACCACGACGCAAATACCACATAAAAATCTTGACTTTAAGAGACATCTGTAGTTTCCAAATACTTTTATTAAGGTGTTGACATAGGAATTTGGACCGACGCGCCATAAGGATGACAAGATAGAAGGCTAGGCCGATGGCCACCAAGATGAGTTCAAAGGGTGAAGCAAAACACGCACAGCGTGGACTCAGACTTCACATCATCTTTATCTTTAGTTAGCAGATAATAAAGTTAGTTTATATTTTTGTGTTAAAACAAGATTTAGTTATTAACCCATGGGTATAAATATGTGCACCCGGGGACCTTTGTAAGCCATCTCAGGATCAATCTATTCAATTCCTGTCTTCGGCGCAACGCCAACTTTTAAGAGTAGAGGTAATGTAGTTTTTCTCGACGATTTTCTGTCTCGGGTTGGACTACATCGGTTTAGTTCGATCTCCAGCAAGAAACAAGTCTCGTCCGATGATTTCCTGTCTCGGATTGGGCTGCATCGGTTTAGTTTGATCTCTAGCAAGAAGTAGGTTTTGTCACATGGCAGATGCATATGTTCAGCCAAGACTTTCTCAGTTCAGTCTGATATTTTGGTTGAGTTCTTGTGTCTACTAGTTATCCTGATGTATCGGCTCTATCTAAGGCTACATTGCTCCAATCTCTTAGTTAGATCTGATATGTCGTTCACGTGTGTGCTAGATTTGTTGGTGAGATAGAGTCTCATTGTTGCCTTCGACCTCATACTGTCTCGGTTCAGTTCGATCTATCAGGTTATTGTTAATAAGATAGATTCTATCAAGTCGGTGGATTCGGTACATCGTTTCATTGGAGTTCTAGACAATGAGGTATCATGGTTACGAGAGCATCATCGCGATCCCAACCGATTGAGTCATCCCAATTCCTAGCCTGCATCGGCTGGTGGCAAGAATCGACATCGGCTTATTGACCGATTGGTTTCATAAAATATTCTATCTCCTTGTTTTTACTATACGATGATGCCTTTTTGGAGTTTAACTGATATGCTATTTCTCGTGCTTATTTGTATCGGATATGCAGCCGATACGGTGTTATCGGCCGACGATATCATCGGTCCATCGGCCGATGTGCTCAGACAATCAATATCTCTAGATCTTGTCAATTACAGGATCAAATTGACTAGCACGCCTATGAATACCTTTGGGTTATTTAGGGTCTGCACTGGAGCTAAGCAGACACTCCCAGACCTTCGAGTGTGAAGACGTAGGAATATCTGTGATTTTTGGGTCAACATAAGGTTAGAAACATCACTATGTATGAGGGCTAGGTAAAGGGACTTCATTGAAAACTCTCCATTTTGAGTAAGGTTCTAGTGAAATACATCTTTTTCATGAGAGAGATTTATGTTAGCGATGCGTGGCAATAAATTATTCCACGCCACTAATTTTGATCTGATTAGATCTCTTCTCCATGAAAAAATTAGAGGGTTATTTTGATAAGCCTCTGCGACAGTAACCTGCTTGTGACTAATTTTGGTCCGATTAGATCTCTTCATGAAAAAATTGGAGGGTTATTTTGATAAGCCTCTGTGACAGTATCCTGCTTGTGCCTAACAATAATTAATTGTAAAAGACCCAAAACGGAGAAAATCTCGTTTTACTTTCATAAGACTGCCCTAGAATTGTGAGTCACCAATTTTAAACTAAGCCTGTGAAAGAGGTTTGGAATTCAAATATTTGTTGCATATCAATTGTTGCCAAACTCAATCAGAAGTAAGCAATTTGAAAAACCACTTAGTAAGTAAGGCTCTATTTTTAATATCCAAATCTTGAATTCCTAAATCCCCTTGTTCCTTGGGCTGACATACTACATTCCATTTCGCGAGGTAATATTTTCTCTTTTGATCATCACTTTGCCAGAAGAATCTAGAGCGAAAATAGTCCAATTTGTTAAGTACGCCCCTTGGTATTGCGAAAAAAGACATCATATACATTGGGAGGCTACTAAGCACTAAATTAATCAATGTAAGCCGTTCTCTAGAGAATAGGAGTTTTCCTTTCCAACTACTGAGTTGTTTCTCAAAGCGTTTCTCTACCTCTTTCCAATCTTCATTTCTTAGTTTCTATAATGAATAGGAATACCCAAATATCGAAATGGAAATTTTCCAGAGGAACATCCAAAGAGGTCATTGTAATGTTTCTCGAATGCTTTAGCCTCACCAAAGCAGTAAAGTTTGCTTTTATGGAAGTTGATCTTGAGACCTGACAATTGTTCAAAAGCATAAAGCAACAATTTCAAGTTACAAGCTTTCTGTAGGTCATGTTCCATAAAAAGAATTGTATCATCGGCATATTGTAAAATAGAGAGCCTACCGTCGATCAAATGTGGTGTTACTCCTTTAATTTGCCCATCTACTTTGGTTCTATTGATTAGGACCGCCAACATGTCAGCTATGATATTGAATAAAATAGGTGATAATGGGTCACCTTGTTGTAACCCTTTCTTTGTCTGAAAGAAATAACCAACTTCATCATTGACCTTTACCGCTACACTTCCTCCCGATACGAAGGATTCAACCCAAGAAATCCACTTGGGAGAAAAACCTTTCATACGTAGAGTTTGTAACAGGAAATGCCATTTAACTTTATCATAGGTTTTTTCAAAGTTAACTTTGAAAATCACACCATTCATCTTTTTGCGATGCAATTCATGTATTGTTTCATGTAAGATGACGACTTCTTCAAGGATATTACGTCCTCACATGAATGCAGTTTGTATAGAACTCATAACATGGTCAACCATAGAATTAATTCTATTGTGATGACTTTTGTAAAAATTTTAAAGCTGACATTTAGCAGACAAATTGGCCTATATTATTATATTTGATTAGCTTCATGAACTTTTAGTAGAAGTGTAATAACCCCAAAATTGAGACTAAACAAAGATATATCTCCTGCATAGAATTCCCTGAATAGATTCATCAAATCCTCCTTGATGATATTCCAGAACTTTTGATAAAACTCCACAGGAAAACCATCTAGCCCAGGAGCCTTATTGTGTTCCATCGCAAACGCTGCTCCTCGAACCTCATCCTCAGAAAAAGGTGCTGTGAGGAAGTCATTCTCTGTGTTCAAGACCTGAGATATATCTTCAATCCTAGATTCATCTAGTGTAAGGTTAGTATCCTCAGGTGATCCAAAAAGATTCTTGTAAAAATTAGTAATGTAGGATTTAAGAGCTACATTTCCTTCTATTTTTCCTTCGTTTTGCTCGAGGAAAAAGATTCTATTTTTCCTATGTTTTCCATTGGCAACCATGTAAAAAAATTTAGTATTGTTATCACCTAGCAAGACATTGTTCACTTTTGCTCTTTGGTACCATTTGATTTCCTCTTCTTGAAGAAGTCTAGCCAATTTATCTCTAGATTGAATAAGTAGCCCTCTCTCAAAACTAGTTAGGTCTCGTACCTCTGCTAGAATGTCCAACTCATAAATAATTTTTTGAAGATTGGCTTTATCTTTCTTATAAGATTCGCTGGTATGAGCCGCCCAACCCCTTAGATGTCTTCTTAAGGCACTCATTTTGTTGTTCCATCTTTGAACTGAGTTGCGGCCTCTAACTGGTTTGTTCCAGATGCCAACAACAAGGTCACAAAAATCATCCCGTGAGAACCAACCAAGTTCTAATTTGAATTGCTTTTGGTTCCTAGTAAAAGCCACCAAACCAGTATCAAGTAATAATGGCGTATGATCTGATACGCTTCTATCTAGGGCATGAACAGAGACCAGTGGATACTTTGATTCCCACTTTGTTGTCATTAGAACTCTATCTAATTTCTCAAAAGTAGGATTTGAGAGCGAATTTGCCTAAGTAAATTGTCTTCCCGTTAAAGCAATCTCTCTTAAATCAAAGCTGTCAATTACAGCGTTAAAGAGAAAAGGCCAACGATCATTATATCTATCGTTATTTTTTCCATGCTACTCCGCAGAATATTAAAGTCCCCTCCTACTAGAGTAGGGAGCGAGTTCTGATGGCAAGCATGCACTAACTCCGATAAAAAACTAGCTTTGAAGGCATCTTGTGCTGGTCCATAAACCGCCATAAGGATCCATTTAAATTTGTCCTGCTTATCAATCAGATGGAATTTGACATAAAATTCCCCCTCGATAATTGAGAACAAATAAAAAACAAAAGCATTTATTCCAAGAATAATTCTCCCTGACCTGCCCCGAGGAGGAAGACAATGCCAAAAGAAATCTGCTCCCTTAGATAGGTGATTTAGATTCATCTTTGACATATCATTCTTCCTTGTTTCCAAAAGTGAAATAAAGTCTAAATTGTAATCCATTATACAGTCAGCGATATACCGGTATTTAGCCAAGTCTGAAAGACCTCTGCTATTCCAAAAAATTCCTTTCATGGTTTCACTGATTTAGAGGATCTTAAAATAGCATAATGGAATTTGCGTCCTTTCTTTTTACTAGATTTAGATTTTCTAGCAGAGACAGCCAAGTCATAGATTGTGCTATTTAGTTCTGCTTCATCTGAACTCACCTCTGAAACCTCCTTTACTAAGTGAGCGAGTAGGATACTGTCAGTTTCGGTATCCTTGTCATCACTAGCACAAATGGGCATGTCTTCAAAACAGACTTGTTTATCAGATTTTTGTAGAGGACCTTTTGAACTAGGGGTCACTTTCTGATCTATCTAGCTCAATATGTTTTAGCATTTTAATAGATATATCAACATCACTATCTTGATTACCCAAAGAAACTCCTAGTCTAGTAAAATTAGAAACAATCCTATCATCAGGTAAAGACATAATTGAAAATGATTGTTTACCTTCTGAACGGGGGGTTGGAGGAGAATCACACACCAATTTTTCCTTTTCCGGGGCATCCAAATTACGTGCAGCAGCACACCTCATTGTCTTACTCAAGGAATCTTCATCGGTAGATCCTCTTATCACCTTGTCCACCTCATGCACCCCTAGTATCATCAAGCTCAGTCAACCCTAGCCTTGTCTTGGAGGCCGTCTCCACCATGCGCCACCAGCACCATCGTCACCACCTATGCCACCATGGGAAGAAAGGAGATGGTCTATGGATAGAGAAAGCCACACCAGTTGCATTGGGGGAGAAAAGAGGATCATTGCATGCACCATATCTTATCGAGGTTATTGACGTCGTCACCAGATCTCCTCAATGCCAAATCAGTGCCCTTGTCAGGGTAGAGTCATCAACGCCAGGGCGGCGGGGGTGTTGGCACTAGAACAGGGGTGGAGCCATAATTTTATCAGACCTAAGGCTCAACAATACAATTTATATTAAATATCAAAATTTTTATAATTTTTAATTAAATTTTAAGAGGGATTAAGGAGACAAGCCTGGGGCTTAAGCCCTAATTACCTCAGGCATGTCTCCGCCACAGGGCAGAGGCAAGACGGTGTTGGATGCTACGACACAGCTAGAGAGAGGAGAGGAGGGTTAGCTAGCGAAAAGAGAAGGGAAGAAAGCAGAAGAAAGAAAGAAAGAAAGAAATAAGAGAGCAAAAATAAAAATAATGAAAGAAAAGAAAAAATGAATCCATGTGAATACACTGGCTATAACCTGAACAGCGCTTGAGCGGCTTAGCAGGGAGCGCAGGGCATGGGGCAGCATGGTTGCAGCAAGGCGTTGGCCGACGCAGCTACGGCATGGAAAGGAGGCTAAAGAGGCCACAGTGTGTGGCAGGTGCGACAATAGAAGTGGCAGGTGCAGCGAAAAAAGTTATGTAGATATCTGAATAAGAGTTATCTAGATTATTTAAATCTGTATTCGTCGAATACCAGTGATATCAACTTTGTATTCGCCGAATACCAGTGATGTCATATCCATTTTTGTATCGAAAAAAATCTGTATTCGAATCCGAAAATAAAAATCCGGATCCAAATCCATTTTTAAGTGTTCTAAACAGAAACTATTTAATATGTTTTCATCTCTAAGTGATAGAGGGTGAGGTGTCCGATCTTTCATCAGTGAATGATAAAAAATAATTTATCAAGAAAAGATACACACGATTCGACTTTCGATCCGCGAGATTTACGAGTGACTGCTGTGCCACAAGCTCAGCCTACTAAAACAGCACATTACATCGGGAAATATGGTTGAGACAGACATAAGCACATCGAGGGATCTCTCTCCATCGACGTGAGCTTGGAACCATGCCTAGTGTGGGCCCACGATTGCAGTGACCCTTTTTGCCCTTGTCCAACAAAAACCGCCCTGAGTAATTTTGCACGGCGAACTGGCGAGACAGAAAGCAAAGCAGCATGCGCGATTGCAAGTTTGCAACGCTGGTAGACTTCTCCCTTTCGAACGCAGAGCCCGCGCGCCCACTACTTTTGTTCCCTCCTCATCTGCCACTGTGCGTGCTGACAATATTTTTACGTGTCCTAAAACCACTTTTTAGTCTCAATGTTAAATATCATCTATAGTTTCTATATTTTCTATATTGCTTCTAGATATAATTATCTAGATATACACTACTAATTTAATATCACTTCTTTACCATGTATTTTTTTTCTTCATTTTTTTTCTTAGAAGGTGTATTTTTCTGTGCTCATCAGTTTGAAGGACGTCAAAGTGGTCTGGAACGATTTTAGTAGAAACACCCAGACTTGTCACAATACACAAAGCTAGGAGTGTAAAACAGTAGAAATTTCAAATGTGAAACAGTTCGCCTTTCCTTTTGAAATAGTAATATACCCGTGCTAACGCTACAGTAAAAATTAAAATACAATAAATATCTTTTAACAATCGTCAAATGAAAGCACTCCTGCCGTGATAATCGCTGGAAGAGTGCTAGAAGGAGGTGCTCTAAACCTTACTGGTCCAGCCACGACAGGTCTGTCAACTGATTGGTTTAGTAGTAGGAAAAGTGCAAGTCCGCTGGATGTAACTGCACAAACTCAAACTAGAGGTGTTTCTCCCCACGACAACCTTGGTACAGTGGGACTATCAGCATAGAATTCAACTACTGTAGCAGGCTATGGTTCTCATACTCCAGCTGTTACAACATCTGTAAAGGCAAATTCATAAAATTTAAACATGATGTCTTCACCACCAGCTGTCAGTGATTCTAAGGCATATAACTTCAGCAGCTATGCAAACCAGCTACTCCTATCAAGCAAGGCAATCAGACTTCAACAAAAAGTAAGAAGATACTGAAGAGATAATCATACTCACCCCTGTGCATCAGTACATGCTTCAGTGCATTAGTTTCAGATAAATCCTGTATTGATGGGAAGTAGTCATTGAGCACCAGCAGCATGTTCAGCTTTTTCGCTGGAGAAGTGTGGCTGTGTGGGCAATGAAGAACACCAACAGAGGCAACATTACAGAACAAATCTGAGCACATGTTCTTCTTTTCTGTTGCACTAATAGTTCGATCAAGGCAGCCAATACTTCAAATAGTATGGTATATTTGTCAAGAGTGGCAAAATAAATGAATTTAAAGATCATAGGAATATAATTCTTTTTCCAAAAAAGGAGAAGCTATCAGCAGCAGTGGATAAGTTTTGGCATTCAACAAAATTGTGTGCGACACCAATTCACCTTTTCCAATTCATCACCAAAAGCAAGTCATAACATAAGCTAAGGAGCAGTATGGAATGTATAATAAAAACACGATTGACAAGGAGATCATTTATGGTCATACAATTCTTGTACATGGAAATATACATCGCTCGCTGTTGCATTGTAGCAGAGAATATGGGACCAGTTTCGCATGCATGGATCTCGAAGGTTCTAGCTTTTAAGACGTCCCTGTGGATCTATCAGGCTGCCTTTGATAGCTTTCAGAGCATCAACTACAGATCAAAAAGAGCCATAGAAGAACCACCCAGACCATAACCAGTAATAGCTTCGAAAAGGCCTTCCCAGTCATCACTATAATAGATTCCAAACAAGTTGATTGCAATGTAAAGGACCAAGAGACTGCTGGCAGCAAGCAGGAAACCCATAACAGCACCAGATCAGAAAGCAATAATAAAAGCCTTACCAACACCCTTCCTGGCCTCCAGAGTTATCCGAGCATTTGCATAAGTTGCGATCTTCATTCCAAGAAAACTTGATACCAGAGAGGTGACTGCACCAAGCATGAAAGCTATAGTGCTAAAGATGGCATTTGCAAGGGCAGGTTTGCAAGTCTTGTCCTTGCTGTAAGGCTGGCTCTTTGTGCTGAAGCTCTCAACAGACCCAAGGAAGAGGAATATAAGAATTGCAAAGATGCCCATGAATAATCCACGACATACTTGTACTCGGTCAAAAGGAAAGATGTAGCTCCTATTCAATAAAAAGCAGTGGTGAATTTAGTTTCAGGCTATATCCATTCTTACAAAGTAAACGTAAGAAATAAACAACACATGATGTATAACAATAATATCAACACAGAAAAGTAACAGCAAAAATTGGGGTGTGTATCTAGATTTTAAACAATTTTAAACTGAAAACACTGATCATATTTAGTGAGATGTGGAGAGAAATTCAAAGTACTGCAATCATAATAATATTTGTATATGTACACATACTGATGAGTAAACTTGAGCTTGGCAATCATTTAAAGTATTGTAAACAGCTACCGTCTCCCCCTTCCTGACAAGATAATAATCACTGCCCTCTTCCATAAGACCAAGTGCAATTTCTGCCAAAAAGATGAAGCACAGATGAAACCATTTCAAAACAAATGTTTCATAAAAAATCTTCTTTTAGTAGCTACATAAGTGAAAAGTATTGCTAGTTATAATGATCAATCTACACAAAGGAAAAATCAATTCAAAACCCCCAAAACTACATAGTCCCCATGCTACAAATTTTTGAACTGAAATCTGGTTATAAAGGGAGCATTCACCATTCTGCAAGTATCAAGTTTAACTCAAACTATCCAAAACAACTGACGAAAAATTTCATGGAATCACTGATTAGAAAACAAGCCCAACTCCCATCAGAACATACTAACGAACTAATGTAATATGGTTGCCATAATCCCATATTAGACATGCTCTTTTGGTTGCCATAATCCCAAGCTCATATGGTTGTAGTTCAGTATGCACGTCTTGTCGAAAACAAAACCAGGCTCCGGGAAATTATATAAAACAAGGCCAAGATGAGAGCAATTAGCCAATTAGAAAATGAAATCTTGTGTAACAAAGGCTAAAAATTTGCAGCCGTTGTGCAGTGCAGTGATGCTGCAAGTGAGATCCCAAGGATGGTGAAAAGAAGCTGAGAGGCGTCAGGAGAGGCTCACCTCTTCTTGCTTTGATCCTGCGGTCGAAGAACCACATCACGTCGGCGCCCTCCAGGCACGCCGCGTAGGAAGTCATCCTGCAATCACGCGGTGGCAACCAGACGCCGTAAGCGCCTCAGAAAAACACACTTGATCCGTCCCCGGAGCAACCAAGAAGCACAAGAAAGCAACCATAAACCATTCGCAGCACTACGCAGACCAAAGATCTCTACCCAAAACGCGAAAAAAACAAACCACGTGGCGGATACAAGCCACGTGTATGCGGACCCCTCGCGGATACAAGCCACGTGTATGCTATTTCAATCTGATGGATCACCTGCCTTTGGCTCAGCTATGTTTTCAAATCAGTTTGTCTCAGGTGCGTGCTACTCAAAGGAGTTTGGCTCAGACGTGTGGCTCATCTTGGCTCCCTCCTGCGTTGTTTCTTTCGCCGGAGAAGCAGCCCTAGCCGTCGTCAGAGGGGCCGCCACCGCCGCTGAAGGGGCCCGCCGCCACTGCTGCTAGGGGTCACCGGAGGAGTCATCGCCACCAAGGGTCGCCGCTTCCACCGGAGGGGGTGCCGCTGTCGCCGCTGCCGATGGAGGAGGATGGAATGACGATGTCGACGCTGGCGCAGCGAGGAGCCTAGAGGATAGGCGTGCTGGTCTACAGACCAAGCTAAATTACTAGAAATTCATCATGTACATCTGCATAGAAGTTTGCAAAATCTCAAATTATTGTGCTGGTTTGGGATTTGATATGATACAACTCAAACTGGGCTGTTTGATGAACTGTCCCGGTGTAATTTCGCTGAAACTGTTATGGCTGAACAAAAATAGCTATGTTAACATTTGAAACTACAGTAGTGATATATTTGATGAACTACCCGTTATCACTCAGGAAGAGTATTAGAAGAGTATTACAGGACAATTCACAAATGGTATATTGTCAAGTACCATGCTTCTTACAGATCTGTATATTGTTAAGTATTCCTTGGCTTCAGTTTTAGGACGTTTACCACCTTCAGAATGCCAAATGTAAAGATGCAAAATGGGATGTTTCTGCCCTTATGCTGTAACCAAAGTAAATTAAGTTTGATAGTTCATAAAAAGCTGTCATAATTGCAGTTTGGGACCATATGGAATTAGCACCTGAATCAGTGAATCTTCTACAAGTATACAATTAGCAGCTGACACCCCAATTTAGTTTAATCACCATGAATTCATCATGATCAATGCCTATTGTATCAGGTGAGCAAAATAAACACCAATTCAGTTTAATAGGAATTCAATTCTTGGTCGGCTAAGGACCCTGAAACCACCGTCCAGGACATACATGCTGGCACTTGAAGGCAAAATAAACATGCAAGATATTACAGAATCAACAACTACACTTCAGACTACTTTACTGAAGTTTTTTCTTGACTTAGCTGTTGAAGTTAACTTAACAACCAACCAAAATAGGAATTGATTACATATTTCCATGATTTGGTACTCCATCAAAATTTATTTTTCTAACAGTTGGTAGCAATGTAGAAGCTTGATCAACTCCAAGTAAGAGACTCATGTATTCTCCTTGGACGTAAGGAGCACCCACAGTTGATGAATTGCCATACTCTGCATTAAGTTCCTGTGTCGTAGATTATAAAGTTGTTCATAAAATGGAATGAAAATTGAATATAGTCCAACTTATATAGCTTATGGTAAATTTATCTGGATCAACATCTTCATATCTATTTTCTGTTGCATTCGTTCACTCTTCTCCTATATTCAAACATATGAAGTTAGATATACAAACATAGAATGGAAAAACATGTTATAATTGGCACGGTCAATACCTTTCTTTTTAGTACTTTTTTCTTCTTTCCTTTATTCTTTTCGAGGGAGATTGTCCCTCGTTTACTCTTTGCACCTTTTACCACCCGAGGTACTCTAAACGATATTGCCCCTTTCAATGTGTCTGTTGCACACTGAGTTAAAACTAGAGCAACCTCATTTGATTGCTCTCGTATTTTGTTTAGAGAATTTTCTGCATCTAAATTCAACTTATTTATGGCTTTCTCCAATTCATCAAGAAGTTCTTTTGATGGTATACACTTCAATGCAATCTATGTTGCCTTCCGTGAGATACGTGCAACTTGTGTTTTTAAAATTTTCTTCTCAGATCCTTGTTTCTCAATGAAATATCCTCTTTTTGCATATTTTGTCCATCTATACAAAATATATTACGGTAGCAAAATAAAAACATCATTGATATTGAAGACTTTAAGAGCATGCTTGCACAAGATACCTATAAGATATGAATGTCATATTTCATCGATTTGTATTAGAAACTATATTACAATTTGAAATATGTATACATACCTATGGATTCATATTTTCTGCAAGAACATGTAATGGTCAAATCTGCTTTGTTGAATATAATTGTTGCTCCATAATCATAATGCATATGCATAACCATATATATCAAGGTTGACCCCTCATCTCTTAACAACTTGCAAGAGAATGAAAATTGTGTTTTAAATTCTTCTTCAAACTCTTTGTACATCCTTCCTGTATATGAATCAGCTGCGGTTTTCAATAGAGGTAAATTTGGGATATAAGTAACTGGGCTCTTTCGACGTGAATTAAAATCTTCGTCCAATTCATTTTTACGAAGACTAGCCAAAACCTTATCACATTCTACAAGGAGTTTTGAAAGACCCAGTTTCCTATGAAATCTTTTCTTGAACACATTATTCATATCTTCACTCCTTTGAGTGAGTTTATATCAGCTGTAAATGAGTTACGGTACACAGATGCCCATTTTGTCTTCAAATCATAAAGGTTTAACATCCATTCATTTTCCTCAAGGTTGTACTGATGCAACAATTCATCCTATTTCCTTTTGAAGTAAAACTTCGATCTATCTTCATAGATACATCTCTTAAAATCAGGAAGAAACTTTTTAAAGTAATTACGAATTACATGCCTGAGATGTTTAGCATCATTAAGGTAAATGTGCCACAAACAAAGGCGATGTCTTGTGTTTCGGAATACATAAGCTATTGCTCCTGCCATTGCTACGTCTTGATCAGTGAAAATAGTACTAGGATGCTTGTGTGACATTGCTTTCAGAAAGGTTTCAAAGAGCCAAACAAATAATTCAATTGTCTCATTGAACAACAGTGCTGCCCCAAAAAATATTGTCTGCTTATGATGATTTGTTCCAAGGATTGGGGCAAAAGGCTGAAATGTGGTATCAAATGAGATGACATCACCAAAGCATGCACAATCCATAATACATTGACCATCTGCCCAAAAGAAATTAGATATTCGACCATCTTTCTTATCTATTTGCATAGCATAATAAAATGTTGGATCCTCTAATTTCTTACCCTGCAAGTATTCAAGCAGTGTTTGTGCGCCATTGGATTTTAAGTACCTTTTGCGTTCACGACCAATCTTATTGTTGCAATCCATCTGTGAGAATGGTATTTTGTCAGCTCCTCCATAAAATTCTTTCATAAACTCATACACCTATGCTGGTCTCATCCTGGCTTCTCTGATTTGACCAATTAGCTGTCTGTCTGCTTCTTGAATGCTTCGTTGGGATCTCAGCTTAGGCTTTTTATTTAGACTAGCAAGGTAATAATTATGATCAAGTACAACCTTTTGCACTGTCCAAATCCCATCTTTACTAACACTAAACTGAACACAAGCATCACAATCCATCCTTGTAATGTCTTTCGATGACTCAGTTACTCAATGACCTTGATTACTGCAAACTATATACTTTTTAGCTAAAGTTTTATCTGCTCGTCGCTTTGTGTGACCCTTTCTAATAGTGAACCCAACCTTGGCAGCATAGGTGTTATACATCCATAAGCTTCTTTCTCCGACTGAAAAACCATTCCAACTTTAGGAATGATCAATGTTTGCACAAATTTATCTACCACCACCTGTTATAGAGTGAGTCAATAATTAAATACATATAATCATAAATCCATAGTATTCATTCTTGAGATGAATTACCATTTACCTTAGTTCTTTTGTTCTGTGTTTATGGCTAATGTGGCATCAATCTTGTCCTCACTACTCCTACTTCAGTTACCAGAGCTCTTAAGAAAACAAGTAATGAACCTAGTCTATTGCGTACACATTAGCTAGTATGCAGTTTCAAGTTGGAGATCGTTGATTACCTGCATAAGAGTATGATCACTGGTGTTTGAAGAATCCAGGCTCCCTGCTGCACCAGCGTCATCCAATCCTTCTCCGGTGGCAGCTGCAACCTCTCCTCCGACAATAGCAGTGGCAGCCTGTCCTCCGAAGACAACATTGGCCTCTCCTCCGGTGGCAGCAGCGATCACTCCTCCGATGGCAGCAGCGATCTTTACTTCGGCAATAGCAGCATTCTCTCCGCCGGTGGCAGCAACGTTCTCTCCACCGGTGGCAGCAGCGTCCTCTCGTCCAGCGGCAGCAACGATGTCCTCTTCGATGGTCGCACACTCATCCATGGTGGCTAGGGCTGCCTCTCCAGCGGCGAAAGAAACAACGATGCAGGCATGTAGGAGCTAAATCGTCGGAGCCAAGATGAGCCACAGGCCTGAGCCAAACTCCTTTGAGCAGCACGCACCTGAGCCAAACTGATTTGAGAACATAGTTGAGCCAAAGGCAGGTGATCCATCAGATTGAAATAGCGTACACGTGGCTTGTATCCGTGAGGGGTCCGCATCCTACAGCCTGTGCGGCCCCCCGCACCAAATTTTCTTGCTGCGAGTAGGAGGCGATGCGGGAGTGCAGTTGGGGTGTGGGACAATTGAGTGGCGACGCGGCGTGGGAGTTGATTACAGATGTGATTTTTAAGATGATTGATGATTAAAGATGAATGGCTGAGATTGATTAAATGAGTGATGATAAGTAAAATTAATTCATCAATTATATAGTAGGGTAGATAAATAGTAAAAATATCAAATAGTACGTCTAGACTCGATTCACATGTTGAGGAAAAAAGGACAAATCCAAACTGTCGAAATCATGCGGTTCATCGCTAAATTTATATTTTTCGTTTCGGGCTTTGTTGGTTGAGTTTAGACTTAAATATTTTGGAACGGGATATAAGCTACATTGTTACGTTCCATTAAAACTTTTTTATGAATATTTGAAAAGGATTTGAGAGGTAAAGATACATTGTTACGTTCCATTAAAACGTTCCATCCTGTTTTTGGGATTATTGGCGTGGATTTCTATGTGACATCCTTTCCAATAATTTCTTACAAAACTTTTTATATAAAAATACTGAAAATAATTTTAGAGCTATTGACCAACTTTTTTACATTAAATTTATTTGTTTAAACCCTCAGATTGTCTGGCCAATTAGTTAGGCCATCTACCATCTACTCACTCTATTCCAATATATAAAAACTCGTAGCATTTGAATTTTATTCAAAAATATAAACACTTTTAGAATATTATTTGTCCCATCAAACATCTTACCCACAACCATCCTACCACCTCAATCATATTGTTTTCTTCTTAACCTTAATCTCTGCTAAACAGTCTATACATACTTATATTTTAGACTATATATGCCTTTTCTATGCTAAACAATCTAGAAATGCTTACAAAAGTGGAAGCAACAACAGCAGTAAAAACAAGAAAGAGGCAACAGTTGATCATTTTTCTGCTTGCTGAAGTAGTTGCAACATTGCATTTCCAAAGTAAGATAGCTCTAGCTTTCTTCTTCCTCCTTTTGCCTTTTCTTTTTGTTTCCCTCCACCTGCAGTTCAAAACAAGAAACGCCAGAGCAAACAGAGGCAGAGGCAGAGCACACCCGCCAGCATTCCGAGCTCATGCTCTCGTCTCATCTCCTGGCCTGCTCCCATGGCGTCCTCCACCTTCTCTCTCGACTTCCTGCGCCGTATCCTCTGCGCGCACAGCACCGGCAGTGGCAATGCCGCTAGTGCCGGCCGCGACACTGAACAGTGCTGTGACGTTGCCGATTGTGCAGTCCGACGTCCGGCGACTCCGGGAGGAGCTGAGGCGAGGAGCCCCTGCGTCGTGGCAAGGCTGATGGGGCTCGACGCAATGCCGCCGGCGGATAGCCAGCTTCTGCTGAGACGGAGCCGGTCCGCGAGCTCGGTGGAGATCCTGGCGTCGCCGTCGCTCAGGGAGAAGCCGGCGACCCGGCGTACCTGAGGGAGGAGAACGACGAGTTCCTCATCCTCAGCTTCAGTCCGGAGGCCCGCCACGACAATTCGGAGATCTTCTTGCTCGCCTCAGGGGTAGCCATGAAACATAGCCGCCGGTGCCGGAAACTGCAGTACGGCGGCGACGAGGAGGCGCTCTCGTCTGGGCACGGAAGGAGGGCGGCGGTGGAGTGCGGCCCGCAGAATTCGAGCCCGGTGTCGGTGCTGGACGCCCAAGAGTCGTCGTCGTCCACCTCCACCTCCACCACCACCGCCACTTCGTGCTCCTGGGAAGAAGTGGAGCCCGGCTCGCCGACCTCAGGTTCGTCGTCTTCGCCTCCTGCATTAATCGCTTCTCCACTTAATTACTGCAACATTAGCAGCTTAATTACTCTTACTGTACTCTTTACTCAAGAGCTTAATCAACAGCTCAATAATTGATACTAAAAGTAAAATCTGGAGCGGAATTCACAATCAACAGTGACCATAAGTCGATATAATTATGGCCAAATTTCTCAACGGTTAGAAAGTGATGGACCTAGAACAAAGAACATATTTTTTAAGCTCTGGAAGTTTTATTATTTGCTCCTAGTTTCTCAGGAAATTGTGCTTTGTAAGCTTTTGATTTGATAATTTACATGGAGGACAAATTCCTTGGTAGAAAACAATTCAAGAAGGACAATTCTGTGGTCCATAATTCAGACTTGACTGTGCAACATCTAGCCATCTAGGTGAGTATTGATTAGTCCAAGATGGCGCAATCCAAGTATGTGCAACCTCTGTTTCCTTTTGGCTTAATCATCTCATCCTATTTGGTCTGAAAACTGCAAAGGCTCAATAGCCATCCGACTGTCCTGAATTCATTTCAGACAGCGCGAAAAACTCAAGAACCGACTAGTTATCCACCGTTCAGGTTGGACAGCAAGACGCAGCGTTTCATTAACTGTTCTAGTTACTAATTAGTAGGCATCAATTCTGCCGCTTATAAAGTTTCCTTTTTTTTTTCTGTTTTCATGTTTGTTAGGAATTAAAACACACGCTGATAAAATTAACACCGGACAAATATTTATGTGTAAAACTCTTGCGAGAAACAGGAGATAAATCAACTAATAACTGTCGTGAGATTATATGAGTGACACATATTTATATACACATTTAGGCATCGTATTAGAATATGACTATAATGACTATAATAGATTTATTTGAATACAATATCTCTTTCAGTTTATCTATTTTGAGTCATAATCCAACAAACTTTCTCTTGATTCAAAATTCATATAAATATGTTTATGAAAAAAATGTTTCGAAAACCCAAAGGGCTATTAAGCACCATGAATATGTGCTATGTCCAGACAATGTTTCAAATTAGTATTTGAATGTGCATTTTGATCCAAATCTTCCCATTTATTATCTACCATATCAGTTGGTTTAACATCAAATGTTTTTTCAGTACAAGCTTATGTAAGAATAGCTTTTATCTGAAACTGTCATATAGAGAAAAATTGATCTTGCCTTCCAACTTCTTAATGTCAAATTTAGTGAAAGACATGTTTGAGGAAAATAGAGATAAAATTATATGATAGATTCTAAATTACAAAAACTTCCTGACACACTACTGTGTACATGAAATGATGTGTTAAAATCTACTGGTATGTTGGCCGTGTGAAAAAGAAAAATTTTGTCCGGAAACTCGATTGAATAAAACTTTGATATGCAACTCATCTTCACATAACAAAAATTAATAATGAATTAGTACCATATGAAGATGGGCAATAAACAATTGTTAGGATTGATTTTTTTCCGATAGCTAGATATTACCTTGTATAAAAATTACCAAAAAAGATAAGTTGAATCACACTCTTGTAAATCTCTGGATAAAGCAAGCCAAAATAAGCAGAAAAACAATTGAACATAATTGTCCAGCTATGCAAATCGTGTGCACATAGCCGATTCCGCGGAAGATTTTTTTTATACACCACGTGCAGAGGACTTGCGTGCGGAACTTCCTTTTTGCCTTATTTTCTTCCGTGCAGATGCTTTCTTGGGCTGTGTGGAGTTCCTCCAAGTTGCCCATCTGAAGAGCTTCGGCGGATGTTGTTAGGATGGGGCGCGGCGATGGTCGATGATTTGAGAGCGGAGCGCAGAAACAGCAGCAGCAGATGGCGGAGACTACGCGCTCTGCAAAACGGTGGCGGCGATTGGGAGCAGCCGTGGCGGAAGAAGAACACGAAACGATTTGACGACGAGCCCGAGCAGCGTCTCTCCATTGATCAGCTGAACC
>KE372486.1:0-10135 GCA_000418225.1 Zizania latifolia | reverse complement strand
AGTTATCTGATGATTGTAGTGATAATTATGTCATTCAAGTAGAGAAAGGATTTGAGAACGATGAAATAAACTTGGAGACTTTGAAAAAACCAAAAGGAAAGAAACGCAAGGCATCCTCTAGTGCGATTGAAGAGAAGGATGAGAAAAGTCCTTTCTATAGACTGTACAAGGATACACAAGATAAATTCTGGGTGAACAAGATAACCTCTAGTATTGAAGCATCATCATCTTCGCCAAGCAGTGTTGTTCTAAGTATGGCAGATGTTATGAAGATAATGAAAGAATGTGAAGTACAAGAAAAGACTACCCTCTATTACATAGCTACCAAGCTTGTCATAAAACCTAAAGTTAGAGAGATATTTGCTTTGATTGAAACAAAAGAGGGAAGGCTTGATTGGATTGAAAGAGCACATGAAGAGGAGATGAGAAAGCTAAAATAAAACCATATTTGTGCCATTTTTCATTATCTTTAGCTATTTCCTATTGTTGTAAGACTGTTATGTGCATGCGATTTGAACAATTGTTTGTTTCTCATAATTATGTGAACAATTATTTGTTTCTCATAAGTTTTATTTGTTTGTTTGTTGGTGTCAATTATAGCCCTTGATTGATGTAAAAATGTTGTTGCTTTACGTAGATGGATAAAAGCATACAAGACGAATGGGCTACTACTTTTGGTAGAGTATGCAAAGAATGCTGCTCCTATGGGTCACATTGGTAATCTTTACACTGAGAGGTATTTAAAAAAAACCCATAAAGAGTTCCGCAGCAAACTGGATATGAATGGGTGATGGAGTGTTATGGTCATCCTAGATACTTTTATAAAATGTTTAGGATGAGTCCTAAAATTTTTATGTCACTACATGATATATTTGTGGCCACATATGGTTTAAAATCAACCAATAATGTTTCATTAATAGAGGCACTAGCTATGTTTCTATGGATAGTTGGAGGCCCACAGTCATTCTCGCAAGCTGAAAATCGGTTTGTTAGGTCAACTTGGACAGTTCATACAAAGTTTAAGGAGATGCTGTTATGTTTACGGAAGTTAACAAAAGATAACATAATACCGACATATCTTACCTTCAGTACTGAGCATGAAAGGATTAATGAATCTCGTTTCTGGCCACATTTCAAAGGTGTCATTGGCGCAATTGATGGATCACATGTCCCAGTATCGGTGCCTATAGATGAGATGGTTAATCACACATGTCGACATGAATATACATCTCAGAATGTGCTTGCAATATGTGATTTCGACATGAGGTTCACATTCGTGGTTGCTGGTTGGC
Source organism: Zizania latifolia (assembly GCA_000418225.1). Taxonomy (NCBI): domain Eukaryota; kingdom Viridiplantae; phylum Streptophyta; class Magnoliopsida; order Poales; family Poaceae; genus Zizania; species Zizania latifolia. The sequence goes on along the minus strand of KE372486.1, from coordinate 8,843 downwards.
CGGGCTCTGCACATGATACACGGATACTTAATCATGCATTAGCTAATTTTTCAGATTGGTTTTCTCTACTACCTAGAGGTAAATAAAAAAATACCTATGCCAAATTTTTCAATTATATATGTATTCATTAATATCACATTAATTTTCAGGAAAGTACTACCTAGTAGTCTTCAAATAGAATTAGATACCTTGCTCTATTTAAGGGGAGTACATATCATCTATCAGAATTTCATATTCGTCAAGGACGTCCACCTCAAGGGAAGTATGAGGTGTCATTCATCACTCCATAGTACCATTGAGCATGCATTTGGTGTCCTTAAGCAAAAATAGTGTATATTGAAGTCAATGCCATGTTTTCCACCTCGTATATAAAAATATATTATTCTTGCTTGTATGGCATTGCATAATTTTATTCGTGACAGCAAATTATGTGATAAAGAGTTTGACAAGTGTAATGAAGATGATAAGTATCTACCTTTAGAAGCATGTATGTCAGCACCAACACAAGAAGACATCAATGAAGATGGAGAAAATGAGGATACCATGAATAACATTCGAGAGAGGATAACTGACGCTTTGATTAGTGAGAGAGGATGATGATTATACTTTATAATAACTTTGTTATATCAATATTATTTTAGATTATTTCAACGCATATCATTAAGTAAATCTGTATTTTCTAATAAGACTGCATATTAATAGTGTAACCAAACTTCAGGGGTATTACAAATATTTACTACTAAAATAGAAATCCATAGCTACTCTAACCAAATAACTTAGCTTTTCTACATCTCACAGCTCACAGCAGATTTTCTAGAATCTACAACTCAACCAAACACACCCTGTATCAGACTTCATGGCCATATGGCCTGTTTCACATGGCGAGACGTCTTTTTCACGTTTAGACGCGCATACATTTTTTAAGACTTGATATTTAAAACTTTTGAGTAACAATTAGCTTAAAAACTTGCTTGTTTAGTGACATACAAGCAGCACCGTTCAATACGCGTTCAAAGTATTTCACATGATAAATATTGATTAAAGTTCAGTATTGAAAACTATGCTAAAATTTAATACGTTATTAATTATGTGATTAAAAGTACATTCGCCGATTTGCGTGATAAATATAACCGCCTGTATGATGCAGCAGCGGATCGGAGCCACATCCCAAGCTGGTCGATATGTGCTATGGCCAGCCATCAGAAACACCGACCAAATTTGCTTCGTTTGCTGCAGTTTGATGACTTATTAGCTTATTCTATATAATATTTAATTAATCTATAAATTAATGGACCAGAGAATCAACTAAACCTGGTCCCATTGAGGGTGTGTTTGGTTGAGCGTTATAGATTCTAAAAAGCTGTTGTGAGCTGTGAACTGTGAAAAAACTACGGTGAGACGTGGAAAAGCTGAGAAGCTGTTTGGTAGGAATAGCTGTGAATTTCTATTTTGATAGCTTCTGATGTTTAGTTACATTATTAATATACAATTTTGCATGTAAATCATTGTAATCATATTTATACTAAAATTATATATTTTTTAATTATATTAAAATGATATATTTTACTAAAATTTTACCTTTTCAAATTTTACATGAACCAGTGTGTTGTAATGTCACGATGGGTAATTTTCATTCAAAGTTGAACCGAGAAGCTGTGAAAGTTGGGGTCCCCAGTTTTTAATTTGTACTATAAAAAAGCTGCCGCTTTTAAAAAAAACTAGTTAGCTCTTAGACGTGTTTGATTTAGTTTCTAGCTTTCTGAATAAGAAGCTGTTTCGAACTTGCCCCGTGAGTTTTAAGCTAGTTGACCGAGCTCGATGTTGTCGGTGGCTCAGCAGCTGCTGATTCATTACTCTCGGGAAATCCTACGTACGAGTGGCTTGTTCATGAATTCTTGCCCTAATATTGTTATAAGTTACACTTATCGATGCAAGCTGCTGCCACGTTTATTCTTGCTGCCCTGCTGTATATATGACGTGTAGGCGCATACGTACGTACGTATATCCATGGTAAATTAGACGGCCGTTCGATCGTGTGTACACTGCAGCAACATTTCACACGAAACCGCGCGCCGAGTTAATTAAATTCATTCACACTGTATATAGATCATTCGCAAAAAGATCCATCGAAATTAATCAAACTCTGTGCATCAGTTCCACGCACGTTTTATGCTGACTTTCCCATCAATTTAATTATTTCTAGCTAGCTAACTAGTTGGTTGATAATATTAATCCAGACGAGTTTTTATACGTATACATGCGCATGCACGGCGCATACATACATACATGTATATGCATGTATACGCGAACCAGAATTATCTCAAATCTAGTGCACCGACGACCTAGTGTAATTTGCTTGATTTTATTTTTATATTATAGTATTTATAAAAAAAATTGATACAACTTGAGACTCAGGATCGGGTAGAGCGCCAATCTATCCAAACTGTCCTACCTACTCGTATCTCCACCGCTGCGTGTAATTAAGCGAGATCTGATCGATGAAGTAAATAATATTGCTGCATATATACCATGCATATATGCCGTGTGTCGTTCAAAGCTTCTAGCGTCACGCAAGCATATGCATGCTTGCATATATTGGTTAGCAGAGATCGGATTGTTGCTTTCTCAGTGCAACTTGGATCGATGCAAAATCGTCGATCCTCTCATCGCCTCCAATTCCAAATAATGCATGCAAGTTGGCTATCAGCTAGGCGACGACGACAAGCAGCTAGCGACAAAATTGGCAGTGTCTGCACGACAGATGTGATCTTGAATGGCACACGCATACACAATTACATGTATAAACTGTTCATGAAAATGCTATCTACTTTTATACCATATTGACGACAAACTTCTCTCAACTATGTGCTAGCTTCAATCGACACTGGAATACTGAATTACTGATGGCTCATGGCATATGGCCTGTTTATTACTACATAACAACGTCAAAATTTCGAGCTTAATTTGTACCAATTCAGATCATGCATAATGTATGATCTGAAGTGATTAATAGTAAAGCACTGAGATAAATATATACTCTCTTCATAAATATTTATCGGTTTTGACCGACTGGTTCATGGAGTCCTGCATTGATCACTTACAAATTTTTTTTTACTTATATAATTATATTTCATCAAAGTGGTATTATTAGATTTTTCTAATAAAAAAATATTTTACTTTTATTCTACATTTATTTCTATTCACATTTATTTAGAAAATCAATGATCAAACCCATATAATTAATTAAAGCCAAAACATGTGAGTATAACAATACACCTCGATCCACTACCACAGAAATAGTCTTTAGTGACTAAGCATTATTGACAGATAAAATATGTGCGTCAGTAATAAATTTTTAGTAATAGACTGTTTTACAACCGCTAATAAAGCTATATTATTAGTGACGGGTCGTAATATGGCCCGTGACTAAAGGGGGCACCCCTATTAGTAACGGGTGGATATTTTGCACTGACTAAAGGGTCCCTTTAATGACGAGTGTTTATCCGTCACTAATAACTAGATTTTACAGACGTGATAAGAGTGACAGGAGACATATCCGTTACTAGTAGAGATTATTATCTATCACTATAGGCAGTTTCTACGGTAGTGATCTTTAATTGCTTCGTTTTCGTTATGATGCGTGGACCTTCATCAGAGCAGCACATATTGCCCAACAATCTCTCATCGATCGTTCGAGCGACCGATCACCATCAATCTCATGATGTGTCAAGGATTCAGGTAATTGAAATTAAACTGACAATTAATCGTTTGTCTATTTGTCAGTCACGTCATCATATCAGTATCAGATATTATTGGTGCTTATATTAATTGCGTGTCAAGTGGTCTCTCTCTAGATTTTGGCTAAACATGCGTGTACGAGTCCCAACAGCAGATAGATCGATTGACCTCTCGTCGATTCGAGATCATAAATTATTGTTAATTTGTGCTCACTACTTGATAGATTATTCTGTAGTCAATTTCTTCCGTTGCAATACAACCTGGAGTAGATACTAGTGAGCTAAGGTAAATTATTCTGAAGATTATTGCAAATTAAATTACCCTTAGCAGAGCATGGAATTAAGGTCAATCTGCTTTGATATGATATTGCCTGCCAGTAATTACAACCTGATCGACCTTAAGTGAAATCTAACAAGAGTGCATTTTCTACTCCCAGAAACAATCTTGCCATAATCATACCAGATTGATGTGATCTATGAAACTGTCATATCGGGAAGAGGCCATGGAGCTAACGAAAATAGGGAGGTGCACATGCTAGATTTTATAAATTAACTTCTTGGTTAGGAGATGTGGATGTTAGATTTAAGAGTACACATATTATCAATAGTAAATAAACACTAGTTTATTTTTTAAGAGGGGTGTCATATAGATAATATCTATGAGAACTAGTAGTAAACAAATGCCCAAGTATGAAAACAAAATAAAATGGAGTCATAGTACTCATGCATACAACAAAAAACAAGAGCAAGATCTTCTCTGATGCAAGAAGTACTACATTATATTAAAGGAAAACAAATTGAATGCAGTCATGACTAAATAGCCAAAGATTTGAAAGAAGCCTGCTACTCTCTCTTTATTTTATTATTCATATACTAGTAGCAACTGGGAAAGTTATAACCGGCATTTTTCTATATATCCATTACATTTTGGTGCTTACTGGTACAACCTTTTCAAAATACGAGTGTGTAAATGGTCACATAAATGTTTAGAAAAATACGACAACATTCACAGAAAATTAATGTATCTACTATGTCAAGAAACTTCAAATCTTAATGACTATTTGCATAAAATTTTGATAACATTCACACAAAATGTATCTGAAGATTGGATGCACTGGAAATGCTTGCGTCGAGTCAACTAAAATAAAAATCATAATGTATTTACCAGCAGTATTTTTTCTGGAAATTAACCCATACATATATTAATTGTATCACAGAGAGGCTAGCTGGCTGCAGGCTAGAGCCAAACAAACATATCCAACGAATGAAACATCCAGTCATCATCTCACTAGTTTGATTGCTAGCTTGTTGCCATTGTGAACACTCAAGGTCACACGCAACAAAAGTGAACAGTGAGCAGGACACGTCAAGAAAGCTGGAACGTACCAACTAGGCAATTTGCGCATAAATTAGATAACAGATTATTGATGATACGCTGACGGAATGAACAAAATGCATACTTAATTAAATTGATTACGGCATGCATGCATCATGCCAAGGTCGAGTAAGAAGGCTCAAGTTTTATCCTCAAGCACATCAAGGAATCGAGTGCAGTTGGACTAATAAGCAGGTCGATCTTTGAATCAACAAGTAATTAACAACGAAATTATTGGGTCTAGCTGTTACTACTTTTTTTTTGAAGACGCAATCCTTTTACTGAGGGAAGGTCGTGACAGACACGTGAGGAAAATAATTTCCACACACATGCCACTTAATATGATTGACCGTAAAAATTGATCTATTTCCGTAGGTGGTCTCTTAAGTCGACCATCTATAAAAACAATCATTCGTATTAGATGGGTCACATGTGAAAAATCTCTATCTATAAATGAGTTTCTCCTTTAGATAGCTTCGTTTTTGTGCTTACCCAACAAAAAATTAAGTCCCAAAGTTCTCAGACCACTACCCCGCTAGGCTACCCGAGACCCACGTGACCTCCTCGTCAACTCTCAAACTCTCCTCTGTCATTTCCACGCCACCTCCATGCTCCTCCGTCTCCATGCCACCTCCATACTCTATTAGTTCTCCCTCTCAAGCTTCGTCGCCACCTTTGTGCCATGCCCGCGACAGCACAAGCCTCCTCCAACCCTAGCCTACAACCTTTCTAAGCACCGTGTGCTTCACCATCCTCTCGTCACTAGCTACACCTTCTAGACAACTAGGTAGCCTCCCTCATCACATTCACATTACCATTCGTATCTTACGCATTGAACATTTATCGGCTTAATCAAACTAGATCTTGAAGCTGTACAATAGATTGCAGAGACTATTGCATATATCTATGCAAACCCATCATAGCGTTCCTTTAAATGATAACAATACATGTATTGATTGACACAATAGAGTGAATTGATAGAAGTTTTATATGTACTTACTTTTGTTAAATCACTCTATGTATCATCAATCCGCATGCAACATTGTGGTCAAAGGAGAATACGAAGGGTTAGCATGAGTCTTCGCAATCGATTTTCGATATTTGAGAGTAGTTAGTCTAAACCGGCAATTATTGAATGCGTAAGATATAAATGTGAATGTTAATATGAGACTTTGATGTATATGAATGTGAGATATCTATTAATGTGTGTGATTAATGTTTATGAATGTGGATGTAATTAAATATGAATCTATCATTTGGAATGAATGTGAATATATGTGAAACTATCATTTTGATACAAAAATAAATGCATGTGAATTTATCATTTAGATGTGAATATAATGTACACAACTTTGTCATTGCCACATGCAATTGCTTACATAGGTGGTCGACTAAGATCTAGAGGACTGCTTGTAGAAATACAACATTAAGATAAGCCTTCTTTCGTAGACGGCTAACCAAATGCATATAAAAATCCCAATTCGTCCATCCATAAAAATGATTTTGGCAGTAGTGTATTTGTTTGCATCTTTAGTTTGTTAGTACATCTTAGACGGTTTAGTGACATACCATGATCAGCAAAACGATCGACCATGCATCTTTCCCCAACAAACTGTTGTTACTGATCGACCACTGCACGCTCGATTGAGTATATTGGAAGCTACTACCACATGCACTAAAGTTAACAGCTCGGGGAAGCTGGTACAGTCCAACATGTAATTGATATCACGTGGCTTTCACTCGAAGATTTCACGGCATGATCTAGCTTACAGAATATTTGCAAGATTAATTTTAATTTGTATACAGATGCTACAACTTTCTAGACAAGAATATACATTACTGATATTTTTTTTTTGTATAAATGATACATGGGGAAGTTCACACATAGCATATAAGGCAACAATCATTGCATGCCAAGAAATTAAACACATGAATTGGCTAACTAGTATATAACACATAGGTTTGCAATTTTCTGACAAAAATGAATGTGTACATGCATTTATGCACTTGCATTTATACACTACATTTCTACACGTACTGTGTACACACTGTGCAGCTGGTCCATGGTTTCATACCATGCATGCATTCACCCGTACGGCACGCCATGATGCATATGCATGCTACATATATGGCACGAGTTATTTGGCACCATTAGGGAGCCCATTAGAACTAATTTTAACCAAGCGGTGGACAAGCACCGGCATTCACACTAACACGAAACACATATTCAGACTGCACCATATATACTGACGCGGTTCATGTAAACCTGAACCTTCACCGAGTATTTTTGAGGATTCGCCGTGTACCAAGGGCACACATCAAAATCCTAGATTCTGGTAGTGAGATCACTTTTACCTAACACATCATCATAGGTGCCAATTGTTAATGTGAACAGACAACTATATAGTAGAGCCTAACTAGGCGCTAGTTGGTTCTTTTTATGAAACCAGCATATATACATTAGGCTATAGTTGCTACGGTTGCTCTAGTGCCTCTTGTGGCTTCTAAATACACATCCATATATTGGTCTTTCACATGCTTGCAGGCTGCATATATAGGCATATTTTCAAACAGGGCATCAATACCCTTCCTGCAGGATAAGCAAAGCAAAGCAACCCACAAAGACTGCACACTGCACCCCATCATGTTTGCATATGCATATGTGTGTACACACATACATATATCTCCTAGCTAGCTCCATCCACCACAAGCATCTGATCATCTTTTTTTCTTTTCTCTCACCAAGAAACTTTTCAGATGCAAATCTCTTTGGGGTGCATCTTTACCATGCAACTGAAAAGAAGGAAAGATCTAACGAGACCATGTCGCCCAAAAGCTAGCTACACACTGCACTCAGAGATCTCTCTGAAAAAGCAGATATAAGCACGTACACACCACGTTGTTCCGCAGAGAGAGATTTCTGCTGGTCATCTTTCAAAAGAAGGGCACCATGCTATGGTGATCAACATGCAAGGAATTCGATCGATTGATCATGCAAAGGCATGCATCGATCTATAGATCCATCCATGCGTTGGAAAAGAAAAGGCTTTAGCTCCGGCTTTAGCTCCTGAAGCTGATATGACCAGAGCTCGCAGATGAGATGGGCTAGCTAGCCAGCAGCAAAAGAATTCAGAGTTGAGAATTCAGATATATGTTTGATGCATGATCAGTTGCAAAGCCCTTTCCACTACCCTGCTGAAGTGAGAGCACGTACACCTCCTTTAATTCCTTGACCAGCCCTCACTGCAGTCCTCTATCTAAAGAAACCCTAACAAAAGATGAGATGAGAAAGACGACGACCATGGATTGATTGATGGATCACTACTAGTACAACGAAAGAACTGTCATGAGCTAACACTAATTGCAATAATTAATGGATGGATTGGCCGGGCGGCGATAGATAAATGCAGGATGGATTGTCCTGAGAGCAGTGAAGAATAATTAATCCAAGAATTACGATCGATTCTATCTCGATGGGAAGAATTAACAGATTGACTAGGTAGATCATCGTCAAGATTGTTGTTGCAGTGTACATGCATGCAGGTGGAAGAGAGATCACATATGGTGATGTTGATTAGCTAGGAGGAAGACGACGAACTGGATCGCTAGCTAGGTTATATATATGCACTGGGTCGATGGCTTTGGGTTCGTACCGGTGCGGTGCGAGTGGATGGATGGATGGATTAGCTAGGATGCGTCGCCGGCGCCGAGCTTGGCGAGCAGAGCGGCGA
>KE372478.1:566131-582708 GCA_000418225.1 Zizania latifolia | reverse complement strand
GTCGACGGCGACGGCGATGATGTTTTGGGCGGCGTGCCGGTGGCGAGGACGATCGTGGAGAGGTGGAAGATGGACGCCGCGGCGGCGCGGGCAAGGCTGCTGCTGCGGGCTCTCGCGTGGCTCTTCTCCCTCCTCGCTCTCGTCATAATGGCGTCCAACACGCACGGCCACGGCGGCGCCCAGGACTTCAACCACTACCCGGAATACAGGTTTCTGGCTCGGTCGCCTCCCTTTCCGCCTGCATTTTTGACAGTTTCGCTCGCCAATCGCCGCCGTCTTCTCAACCTGCGATCATTTCTCCTGCAGCTACTGCCTCGGCATCTCAGTCGTCGCGTTCCTATACACAATGGCGCAGGTTCTCCGCGACGTTCACCGGCTCAGCTTCGGGCGGGACATCCTCGCGGCGAGGAAGGCGGCGGCCATCGTTGACTTCGCCGGAGATCAGGCAAGTAGATACATGTGCACAACTGCACATGCATATTTTACTTGGCATTAGCGATGCTCCGATCCAACCACCAACTTGACCCTGTCCCCGAAATGTTTCTCCTCATTCGTTGCAGATCGTTGCTTACTTGTTGATGTCAGCGTTGTCCGCGGCGGCGCCGGTGACGGACTACATGCGGCAAGCTGCCGATAACCTGTTCACCGACTCCGCGGCGGCCGCCGTTGGCATGGCATTCTTCGCCTTCGTGACCGTCGGCACGTCTGCTCTTCTCTCCGGGTACAACCTTTCCATGGAAGCCCTTGTATAGCCTGCATATTTCCATAGCCATACACTCTCAGATTGCAGCATCGTGCAGATTAGTTTGCGAAATATAACTTCAATATGTTAAAAACAGATGTTACTCATGTTACTTGAAACACGATTCTGAATTTGCCTGAATCCACACTGCTCGCTGCATTTAGAAACAGTGGCATCCTCTGAACAACAACAAACGCACAATATTGGTAGAACATATAGAGATGGCTGTCACGTTAGATAAATCAGCTTTAGTTTGAAACAACAGATTAATAATTTACATAGACCTGAAGAATATGGTCCTCTTGGAACATGACTACCATCAGCAGCCTTTGCTGCTGGGAGAGACAAGTATACATACAACGCGGGCCAAAAGAATGCAAAAAGACAAGATGTATGGACATCAGGGCATATACTATACACAAGACTAGCAATGCTATCCAAAAGATGATATGGCTGTGCAGCCAGTCCAGGAATTCTTGATGAATTGGCATCTGCCTGCAACAAAAAAGGGGCAAAAAAAGGGTGTTCATGAGTCACTCCAATTATCTCCATCTTCGTCATCGCTTCCCACCGCCTGTTCCATAAGATAGGAATAACAGATAAGTAAATGAAAGATATCAATATCAAGATACATTATGGAAGTTAACTGCAGAGATGGACCACCTGGCGTATGGCATTCGCTTTCTCTATTATGGCAGCAACCTTCAAGTTTCTTGTTGAGGTTCTAGCAGGGGCTCTGACGGTTGTCGGTTTTGCTGAACCCACCGGTTTCAGGTTGAAGGTCTGGTTATGAGAGCAAACAGCAAACAAGTTAAGAGAGTTTGCGAGAAGGTGGGGTGGGGTGAGAGAGAGAGAGAGAAAGAGATCATTTTATTTGCCAACCTTGTTCCTTATCTGCTCTAGCAGCAGGTTTCTCTCATTGGGTTTTGGATTATTAGTTGGGGACACAAGTTCTGAAACCTTCCGCATCTACAAAAATGTAAATGGCATTAGCATAAACGCAGGAAACTAAAGCGTTCACAATGAAGGCAGTCACCCACCGTGCTTCTATCATGAGCAGCAACAGCATCGACCAGTGGATTCCTTGGGATATTTCTGATCGAAATTGGCTTCTTGATTGATCGATGATCTGCAACCTTCGGTTCAAATTGGTTCTCTTCCACTGATATGCCATAATTAGGATGAAGCATCTGAGGTCCCACAGTCCATCCCATGACTGGTGGCTGCTCGGCATGTGCATAATCACCTACATGAGGGCTACTGACATAGTTATTATTGCCAGGCCTTGCTGAATACTGATCTGGCTGGTGAGTGTCTTCTTTCTCCAAATCGTGGTCATCATGTGGATAATCTACACTCCCTGATGATTCTTCACTAGACAATGGGCCTTCACACTGATTCTCCACATTCTGGATATTTCTCTCTTCCCACAGCAAGCCTGGTGCAGAACAATTTGCTCCATGTGAATGTTCTTCGCTTGTGATAAGATGATCTTTTAGATTCTTCTCCTCACATGATGCATCTGAAGTATGCTCTTTGTCAACTGAAGACACTGAGAGCGATTCACCATGCTGATGTTGCTGGTTACACCCATTCTCTGGAACATGTGCTGGTTCTGAAGAGCTTGCTGTGTAAAAGTCCACAGCACATACGGCATTGTGATCATCCACTGAAGTATCTGAAGGAAAGATGGACTCCTGAGGGCCCTGCTGTTTAATTGCATGTTCTGCAGGAACGAGAAACAATGGTTTTGTTAGGTGCAAATTCACTCCGTCCACAATCCCAGTGCCTTTCTGATGTTCCTCGGCCTCTGTTTCCGATGAAGGCACACACTCCTGATGCTTAATGTTCATGCAAGCCTCTGATAGTAATTGGACATACTCAGTCCTTGTAACTTCAGTTAGTGTTGAAGGTGTAGACAATCTTCTGAATTCTACCCCTTGATCATTATTATCTAACATAGAATCCTGACGCCTCTCTTTGATCTCTTGAGAGGACACAGGTTCTATTGATTCAGTCATTCCATTAAGTGAATCTGGCATATTACCCATCTCTGGGTTTGATGCATGCATTGGACTTGTTCTTCTTACAAGCTCAGGCATATGGCCTTCTGTACTCACAATTCCTAGCCGAGGCTTTCCGAGCCTCCATTGAAGAGGGGGGAGAGGTGGTGGTTTTTGATGATCTTCATAGGAAACATTTGGAAGTGGTTCACTGGGTGGTGGAACAGGAGACATCCGATATATTTCCTCGGTACTTGGCATGGCATTAGTAGAAGACAATGTCAATGTCTCACCTAGTACAACTGAATTTGACAAACACGGGGCAACTTGGCAATCAATTTCAGGTGAGCAATAAGATCCCTTCTCTGATTCCAATTGTTTGCACGGTGGTCCATCTAGTTCACAAACCTTGTCATCATTCAAGGAACACGAAGCACTTTGAGAAACCAATTCTGGGAATGAATACACTTCCTGTTCTATCTCCACCGAAAGAACATGTGTCAATGTACCGGTATCTGATTCATCAGCCTTACTGTTAACTGAAGAACATGGGATAATTTGGGAATCAAGATCACCAGAGACATTATTTTCTGACTCAAGTTCTATTAGCACAGAAGTGCTCAAAGGAGGAATATTTAATTCATCTAATTTCTCATTCGCTAGAGAACATGGATCAATTTGGGAAGCAGGTTCACCTGGGTCACAAACTTCTTGTTCCATGTCCACTAGAAGAGCATTGCTCAATGGAGAGGCAACATCCAGTTCATCTTTCTCTTCATCAATCAAAGAAAATTTGCTGATTTGAGAATTATGTTCACCTGACATACAATCTTCTGGGTCCTGTTTTGCTTCAAGAACAGTACTCAAAGCAGGGACATCTAGATAATCTATCATCTCATTAACAGAGGAAGATGGAACAACTTGAGAATCAAGTTCACCTAAGACAAGAGCATCTGATCCCTGAGTTTTAACAGGTTTGCTCAACAGATGGGCATTGACTTCATCTCTCTTCTCATTAGTTGAAGACCATGAAACATCTGAGCGATTATATTCATGCAAGTCACGGACTTGTTCCACCTGCTCCACCGGTACAGAGTTACTCTGAGGAATATCTAGTTCATCTATCCTTTCATTAATAATAAAAGCATGTGAAACAAGATTGGCACAGGTTTCCTGTTTTTCTTTCACTGGAATTATGTTGCTTGAAGGAGAGCTACATGTGTCATCGATCTTGTCATTTTCCAGTGACTGGGAACCACCACCATGAGAATCAACCCCAGGCAAGGCATGTTGTACCACCTCTAGTTCCATTGGAACTGAAGGGACACCTAATTCAGGAATTTTCTTATCAGTGAAGGGTTCATCAGATTTGAAGTCAGAATCTGGCATCTCATCGTCAGGATCATCTGTGGCATAGATGGGCATCGATGTATCACCTGGAGCATCTCCAGCAGAGGGACATTCATCGAGTTTGGAATCCAACTTAGAACAAACATAGGTTTCCCCCTGGTCCAGTCCTGTCAGTTCTGCAGAGAAACAATAAGGGATCACTGACTCACTGGTCACAAAACTATTTGATACATTATTAGAATCTGAGGTTGGTTTATCATCAAAACCTTCAGGGGCTGCTGTAAAATCCATCTCATGGTACTCATGGCAGAACGATTTGAAATCCTCTTCAGTCATAACTTCTGATGCCAATGGCACTTCATCAGGTGGAGTTGCTGGTTCCCAAAGGGAATCAACACCCGAATTCAGATCTTCAGCTGTTCCCACATCACCATGCTGGATTAATAATTCTGAAATAAAATCCTGTTCTTCCTCAGAGAAACATGGTTGATAACTCATACTAGGACATGGATCAGTTAGAGTGTGACTCGTTTTATACCCAGGATTCATGAATGGGTTTGTACTGAAAGAATCTTGAGCAGAAGGCTCCCTTGCCAAATCTTGATCAATATTTGCTGGTTGTTCTCCAGCCATGTTACTGTTATTCAAGGTTATTGCACCATCCTTCTCCAAATCACACTGATATGAAACTTCAGCACCAAGATTGGTCTCTTCTTGTAATTCATCTTGACAAACAGGTTTTTTTGGAGAATGTGATACTGAAAAATATTGAATATCATCAATGTCACTACATGCTTCACCTGATTTTTCTATTTCAATATGCTGGGGAAGATCATCTGTCTGTGACACACTTTTCTTGAAGCTATGCTCTCTTGATTCATCTAATGATCCAAGACTTTTACAATGAGGTTCCACTGTTTCCAACTCTTCCCTGCAAGGGGAACTGTACTGCAATTGCACATCATGCCTAGAGTTTTCCTCCCTAGGATTTGTAGCCACAAATTCTGTTTTCTCAGAATATTTGGTACCATCCGCAGAATCTTCTTCAAAAGGTACCATGTCATCTGCAAACCTGCCACTGGTGGATTCTTCTGCAACCTCAACATCGACCATAATTCCATTACTTTTCACAGTTTTTCCTGTTTCAGTAGTTTCATCGTGTTCCAAACAGGAACTACTATTGTCAAGTAGAGAGGCATTACTGCAAGTTAGTGGGACATCAACCAATGATGGTTTCTTCTCATCATTCAACTCACAGGAAGAAAGCACAAGTATCTCGTCTGCATGATCTTCTTCTTCGTCTTCTAGAGGACATGATACAGTTCCAGTGAGTCCTGGGAGGTCTTGAACATTACAAAAGACCCTTGGCACAACAGAGCCTTGCATAGGATCCTCTTGATGTGTGTTGGCCCTGGTGGAAAAGGGCCCTTTTGCTACCGCAATTATTAAATCATCCTCTACAACATGCTTATATAGATCTTCTTCTGGTAGAGAGTGTAATTCTTCAACAATTTTATCATCTTGTGATTCATACAATGGATTGTTCTTCATGCTTGAATTGGTTGGCGCAACTCCTGAATCAAGCTCTACGGCGATAAGGTTTCATTTAATGAAATGTAATCTCAAGAGAAGACTGAACTAAATAAACCATTTAAATATAACAAGATGTTGAAGAAAGATAAACAAACAAATAACTTACCATCCACATGCTCGTGGATATAATCAGTACCTAATCCTGTCAGGGCTGTATTCACAATAATTTTTTCAGGAGCCACAACTTCGTCCAATTCCAAGTCCTTCGTGCACAAAACAGGATTGAGCGATGCATCTTTTTCAGGTGAAGCATTTGTGTGTAGAGACAAGTCTTCAGACTGTTTATTGGACTTCTGTACTTCTTGATTGGAAACGGCAGAGTGGAGCCATGAATTATCAGCATTTCCAACTTCAATTTCTTTATAATTTTGTTTAACATCAATAGGTTTGCCCAGTATCCTAGAAGTAGCATCTGGCGCAAAGTTTTGACCATCCTCCACTGGGCAATATTTTTTGTCAATGCAATAATTGTTATCAAGAGAGGAACCTGACATGTCATGAGAATAAGTGAATAACTATGTAGGTAAAGGAAAGATAAGGAAAGCACTAAAGTTGATCACAGATGGATAAAAAATTGACTATAAAAAACTTCATACTTTGAAGGTAAGAATTACCATCCAAGCCACTAGATTTCTGGGGTGATTGTTCATCAGAACTATGGGCAACAGTAGCATGATAATCATTGGACAGAAATGCCTCCTGGTATTGTTCAAAACCATTCATATTACCATTGTCATCAGAGTGTACACTGGATGATGAGCTGACATCCATTAAGTCAACATCATTAAAAGTCTCTTCATCGTTTATGCAATCAACACCACTCAATTTTATATTAGAAGATTCGGATTTAGTATCTGAATGTTTTGTGGTTGACACTACAGGATAAGAATCACTTGGTAAAACTGACTCCACACAGATTGGTTCCCCACCACTGCGTGCATCATTCAACCATGGTGACGAGTCTATCGCATGATCTCGTTCTGGAAACTCTGTGTGCAGTTCGATTTCACATTCCTTGTGAAAGTTCAATTCATTCAATTCCATCTTGGTAAGGAGATCCCTTTTAGTTTTCATGTCAATATCCGCTTCACCCTCTGGTTCCATGTTATTAAGAGCATCAACAAAGTTTTCTTGATCACTACCAGTGTCATCAGGTCTGCAGCGATCAACATCTTGATCAGCACGAACCACAGGTAATAGAAGATTCTCCTCCCGCGCTGACTGCAACACACAGTTACTTCCATCACCCACAATATCTTGATCTCCCTGCAACTTGTCTGAAATGGAGAAGATGGCATTTTGTTCCACAAGAGACCTCTTATAGACATCATCCACTTTGTCAGGTCCATGCTGTGTCAACTGTAATTGCCCAACACCTGCCTCCAGGCAAGCTGATCCATTAATGGGTGTAGATGCAGTCTCCATAGTATCATACTCATTTATTGGAACAACCTTAGTCAGTTCAAGTTTACCAGAAGATTGAGCACGTGCACTAGAATTATCAAATTCTCCAAATGACAATGACATTTCACTTGAGTCAATTGATCTAAATTTTGCATGGTAATGCCTCGATGAATAGTTGGATAAGATCTTTTGTTGTGATGAGATTACTTCTTGCAGATGCTCTCCATACATTCTGCTGATATGATCAGAATCTCGATGATACCTGTATTTCAACTTTGTTGTCCTTGGTGGAACTTTTCTAGAATTTCGATCCTTTGAGGTAGTGTGAGATCTGCAGATTTTTGCACAAAATGGAATTATATCACTACATGGTAAAGCCAGACTGAAACCTTGTAAAACTAAGAGTTCCAGACTCCAGAGTATATTGTCGGTTGCTTTTTGTGACTATTATGTACATGATCAATAATAATGCACCGGACTTACTCAGAGTTTGCAACAAGCAAGGATTCAAGTGTTTCCCCTTTCCTCCAACGTAAAGCTTTTTTCTGAAACAAAAGACATTTCTTGACTTCAAGATTCAAGAAAACTGATCTTGATGATAAACATTAGAAAACCACAAAGATACATATATATTTAAAAACAACAATAGAAATGTAGGATCAAGGGATGTGCACAAAACAGGTTATATTTGAAGACAAGTTATGATAATAACTTTATCATAACTTGTCAGCAGCTATTGGCAAACTTGGCTAGCCAAACCTTCAAAACTTTATTAGGTCAGGGTTTACATTTCCAATACTATGGCCACGATCTTTGTTTATCTCATCTGCTGTTTTTTTCATATGCAATTTCACTGACCCAGTTTTTAAGTTGATGTGCAAAAAGATCTTTTCATAAGTTCAGTCCACTGCAAAAACCAATTTGACTGTGACTGTCAAGCAAAGATATTCATTATTGCCAACATGTACCAAAAAAACAAGACATTTTTACAAAAGTGTATCAGCTAGCATCACATTCATTTCATGCACACAAGACCATTAGTTAGTTCCTGAAGGTTCTCAGGTAAAGTGGAAAATAATCAGGGCAAGAATAGGGAATTAATCGCTTGCCTTAATTTTGCGGGGCTTCTTTTCAATTACAGCATTCATTTCTGTCATGTCTGCGGCGTGCACTGTCTTGAAGAAAGAGGGGTCTGAATATCGTTTCAAGGAGGCGCCAGCACCAGCAACATCAAACCTGATGAACAAACCTAGTGTGTAAATGCCAACAATGCATTCATAGGTAATCTTCACGAAAATAAAAAACACCATTTACATACTTATCCAAGGTGAATAGATGTGGTGGGCCACGGCATTCTTCATATGAATCCAAAATGAAACGGGGCATATCTCCTTGAGTGATCATATTTTGATTAAGCTGAAGATGTGCATGCCACTCAACACCTACAAGAGAATGTACCGGGAATTTTTGAAGTAAGAACCATGCCAGAAAGAAAATAACAAGCAGGGCAAGTGCATTGTCCTTTTCAATTCTCAACTAACCATCATCATGTGGGTAATTTGAATGGTCAGTCTGGGATATAATGGCCTTCTCAACAGACGGAAATTCTGCCTCTAGCTGCTGCAACCTAAGCATTAAACCATGCCCTCTGGAAGCAGTGGCCATAACGTCTTCATGCAGGTCATGAAAAATTTCAGCTGCAAATCTTTGTTCCAGAGGGAAATATAGAAGTTATTTAGTAAAGGGGAATAATCAAACATTCTGTACAAGTTGTTTCAACACGAATATTACTACATGTATAAGAAAGCATCAATAGTCAACAACACACATATCTATGCTGCAAAAAGTACAACTAAAACTTCATACAAGAAAACTTAACAGACAAACTTAATTAGCAAAGAACCTGCTAAAAGACAGTAGAAGTGTCTACATGCCCATCCATTCACATTCACCAGTTCCAAATGACACACGATATATAACAGAGTTTTCAAAAAATTGTTTTGGATTTTTAATGTTACAATATATTGAACATAAAAGCTGACCAAATTAAGTTTAAAACACTACAACAGTTCCTTCAAAAAAAATACCAAAGGCACTCTCTTCTGACTCACAGGAATTTCATCTATATGACGTTTACAATGCAATGCCCTTTGCCACTTATCTAGAAAATCCCAATTTTAATGCAAGATTGTCGATTCTCCGTAGTAGACAATTTAACTCTTCCCATAACACAGCAATTAGCTGCAGAAAATGGATACCAATTTTCTTTTCCATTGTCAAAAACAGCAATGTACCCTGTAATGTGTATTCCACTTGCAATTAGCTGAAAGGTGCACTATGGAAAAAAGAAGGAATCATCCTGAAATCCACAAAGCGTGCAATGAAGGTTGGAAACAACGCAATATCTGCACTAGCCCATTCCCCAAGCCCGAAAGGATTGAAAATTTTGTTAGAGTATATGTTATGTGAGTATATAGTAGGTTAGCATATATGGTAGTAGTGAGGATATTAGGTAGAATTGGATTTGTATATATCTAGTCATTCCTTATGACCTTATCTATAGATAACCTTCCTCATCTCTCTATGCATGTGCTCATATATATAATGGTGTTGAGGCTTAATACAACTAATCCAATATTCGCTATATTTCTCCTCTCACAATTCAACAAATTGAACTCACATCTCCCATTTGAATAGGGGAAAAAGCTACTCCCATAAACTCATCACCAAAATTATGAAATCCAACTACATGCCACGCAAATTGGACTAAGATCTCAAGACCTCCCTAAAATTTGCAACAAGTTTTTTACAGGCGAAGCAAATTCCCGAACCAAATGATGCCATGGAATTGAGTTAAATGAGCACGCTAATCACCCAGACGAACTCGAAAAGTTCGACCAAAAAGTTTCTAAAAACCACCGAGTTACCTTTACCTACACGGAACATCCCAAAACAGCAAAGCACAGAGGCTTCAACATCCACACTCCGCATCGCAATCGACCGTGACAAAACACATCCAGAAACTTCCAGAATCACGCGGTCACTTACTCCACGGCGAGGCCACTCCCTCGCTCACGCGCACGAACCCTAGCAACTTCACACAGAAAAGGAGAGGCAGTGGTACTCACTCCGCGAGATCCCCGAGCTGGCGGAGCACGCCGACGAGGCCGGCCATGGCGACGCCCTCGAGGAGCGCCTCCGGGTCATCCTTCTCCCCCGGCGCGTACAGCTCCGGATCCGAGAGCCCGTACTCGTTCCGTATCTGGTACCGTATCATCTCCGCTCCACCGCCGCGCCCTCCTTGTCTCCTTCCCCCTCCTCAACCTCTCACGATTCCACCATTGGAGCCACCTCCCCCACCTCCGCACCAACGCTAGCCTGGAGAGCACCACCGGCCCAGGGGCGCTCGCATCCGTGGGTAGATTACGCGCGTGGGTTTAGCGCGTAAATACTACTATTCATCCGGGGGAGTCAGGAAGACGAGGGAGAGTGGGAGTTATACGGGTACGCGTCAGAGGACACATTCTTATTTCGCAGCGCGTCACGAGCGTCGCTGACACGCGGGCCCGCGCTCTCGTGTCCCGCGAGATATTATTCAATTTGCTCCCACTCGAGAAGTCGAGATCCATCCGCCTCACTCACTGACCACGCGGACCCACCTTCGGCTCGGCACCGTGGGGCCCAGGACGTCAGCGACATATAACATGACGACAGCTGGGGCAATAAATTAATCGGAGCAGATATGCTACGGGATTTTTAACGGGGTAGTTTAGGCATTGACGGCGTGGGCCCCTGGTTGAATCGTGCTGAGCTGGCAGGTCGAGTTGCTATTATTTATTATTATTTAGTTATTAATTATTCGGTCCGGTCCAAACCATTAGGCCATTCGCCATTCTGACGACGAGCCATGACGCGTAGTACTTTGTGTTACGAGTGTTATCTAGTACATGTTTGTTCCGTTTCGAACTTCGAGATAATGTTAAATCTGGGATTTATATTAATAAAATAATTTAAACTTACATTTTTAATCTAAAATAAAAATTAGATTGCTCAACTAAATACTCTTAATTTATTTACGGTCTTAGATCTAGAATTTCTTAGAGTTAGATTTAACATGTTTAAAAAATTCTAGATCTAGAGTTATGTCAAACAGAATCTTATTATTCAGTGCGTAAAAAAGTTGTCTCTGCTCTTTAATTTTATTTCTTAAATACTTCATTTCTATATCTTTTTATCTATTTTTAGTTTGCAAATTAAGGAGTTTTATTTTTCCAGTGTTCATGGGTATTGTTATCTATCAATTTATAATAAAAATATTTTCTTATTAATAAAAACACTTTATTCTTTTAGCCTTCTAGTTTATTAACTTTAGTATTTTATTGTTATCTGGTTTCTTGATCCGATAAGCAGCAACTACTACTAAAGCATTCTTCTAAATAGCTATCTAGGAAGTAAAACTTATAATCCAGATAAGTTTGTCTTGATCCAAGGTGTTCGCTCTCTGTTTTTCTAAGCTACTTGCTTTTGCTTCAAGTCAGATTTACCTTTTTTGCTGTGGTGCGTGTGCATTGCACAACTCATGATACAGATACAGATGTCTCGACTCCAGCTTACTCCTATTCACAGGTGTTCAGTGTTCACTAATCAAGGGCAAAAGTCACAGCCAATGCTTCTAATTATCCATCTTGCTGCTATAATTCCGTAGACAGTGGAGGAATTAGCTGATGAGCTCATCTTAATACTGTCTGTACTCTACAGAAAAGATAAGTACCTGCTAATAATGTGGCCTGTACCTTTCCAATTAAAAAGCTTTGCTTCCGAAGGACACCTCTACTGCTGGAACACGAGCTTAACTGTCCATGATTCCCTAATTAAACCGAAAGGCTATCATTTGGTTCTGGCATGTCGGCTCATAGACTCATAGGTAGTCCTTGATGCATTTCAAGCAAGATGGAGACGTCTTTCACCTTGTGAATAGGGTGTGTTTGGTAGGGTTTAAAGTGAGATGCTACCGTTCTGTCTAGTTTTAAGGATAAAATAATTCTATTTTAATTTTTAGAAATAAGATGACTTAATTAATTTTAGATTCATTTTTACCGTCCCATCCTTAAGTGAGGTTGTTAAGTTTTAACAAATTTTCGGTGAGTCTGTCTAGTATATAAAAGAATATTCTCTTTTAATAGTCACTTCATCTCACTTTATCTGTGCATTAGAGCTGATCTAAATAGGCTAAAAAAATTGCCACATCAGATTATTGTTGAGATAGAGGAGAGAGGGGGAGAGAGAAGAGAAGCGAGCAATTAGCTAATAGCCCATTTATACACAGGTTCCTATAAACTTTATGAGGTGATGAGGTAGATCACACATTAAATATATAGTATGTATAGATAGCTAATTATTATATTAGTGAACTGTTAAATCTGCTATATATGACATGGTAAAGTATAAAATCAACTGCTAGCTAAATCATTAATCTTGCTCTTACATATTTGAAAAAAGCAGGATGACATGATTACATCCTACTCTATCCTACGAACTAAACCCGCTCTAAAAGAGGGATATGTATGTGACTGCAGTCAGCAGACAGACATAAAGCCAGCCAAACTATATTCAGGAAGTTTTTAGCTGAACCTGTAATGCAAACAAACTGGCAAAGCAACCAGAAATTCAGAAAAAACCAGAGCATGTAATCCTACACGCAAGAAATTTGCTTCGCAGAGCGTCCAAGCGAATCCTGGCAGCACAAGAAAGATTGGAATTCAGATAAACGGTCAGAAGGAAATCCACAGGAGCAGCTGGTCATCAACATGTGTAGCTGTGTACAGTGCTAAGAGTGACAGTTTTATTTCATCCGGTAGTAAGGCGTTTGAGCAGGTGGGCGAACAGGAGAGGAGAGGGGTGTGGCGTTGTCTGTCTGTTGCAGTGTTGCTACTTGCTACAGAGAGTTCGTGAGCGTCGTTGGAGGGGAGCAGAGAAGACGACGCCGGCGAGCACAGAGAAAGCTTTGGCATCCAGCGTCCGCCGAATAATTCATTGCATGGCTACTGATCTGGCGTTCGGCCCTTAGCTCCTTGTCGCCGGTGGACTGCGCCGAAGTAGATTAAAATTCATTAAACCGACGGTTCTCCAAAAATTCTACGAGAGAGGTTTCAAAATTGTTATGGTAAGAACTTCTAGATCGACGGTAAATATAGGCTCCGATTATCGGACAGAGACAGTAGAGAGTGTAGTTGACAAATAGTAGTGGATGACAAAAATAGTGAAAAAGAAACAGGAATGGAGAGAGCGACGCATAGGACCTGGCCACTCAATGGGTTCGTCGAAGACCTTCCCCTCGCAGGGGCCTGGTTGCCACCCACAATCAGATGATATCCTCATGCGCGAACCGATTCAAGCGATCAGCAAAACGACGCCCTTGAAGGCTTCCTCCTCGCTAGTCCGGTGCCTGGTCCATTGCATCTGTGCCTTGCTCCAGCTAGGACAGTCTTCACCGATCTCCTCTCCCATATGCCGATCTATGTGCTTGACTATAGGAGATTCAACTATTTACCACTTTTAAGTGGGTGTCATTCAATTATCTGTCATCTATGTGAATAACATGTGGGACTATCTGAGTCTATAACTATAGGCCAGAGTAACAAATAATTGAATACACTTTTTAATGATAGCAAATTATTAAATATCCCCTTAATGGTCTGTTGTGATGGCTCTCAATCGTGTATACTCTTTGCTCTGTTGTCTCGATTAATTGGTGATGTATCAAAATCTAATTTCTTATATCTTGTCTTATTATTCTATGTTGAAACTTATTAGTATAAAAAACTACAATTGTTATATACGCTCTGGTTAATAATACTAAAGAAAAATATTATATCAATATTGATAAGAGAATTATTATAATCAATATTGATGAGTTAGTGCCTCTTATATTCGATTCCTAAGTCCAAGAGAGTCGGATTACCGGAGATTAATCAACAAAAGGTAGTAGTTGAAGCTTCCCCTGTTAGATTATTTCCCGTTGTAGGGCTTGTGTGCCCTGAATTCTGGTCACATGCTGCATGCTGCTGGGCTGTGGGCTCACATGCGTTGCGCCTCTGTCACTGACGCACTGTGCTGTAGAAATGCAGAATGTTTCTCTCAAAACCGTGGAGTACAACGTTTCCTCACTTTCCAGTCCCCATTTCGGTAGAGGGCAATCACATGCTGAATCCCTGACAGAGTGACAGCAACATGCAAACGAAGATCCGGCGATAAAACTAGCAAATGAACCGTAGAAAAGCAGGCATATGTCTAGGGAGCTCGCTTAGGTTATTAGAAATGACAGCAAAACAACTGTGATAGTACTCGAAATATTCAATAATATGATACTCAAAACAATTGTATCTGATGTTTATAAAAAAAATAGGTTCATCTCGATCTATGACCAAATAATTGAATCTATAAAATCATTTATAAGAAAAAACGCAAGCTTCAGAAATTAAGCGCGTAGATTAGCTGGAACACGTAGATTTATAATCATTTAAGACAGCACCGATGTACGTGCATACGGTTCCCTGCCGACGATAGGGTTCCTTTCTGTTCGAAAGGCACAATGCTGGTTACCGCGTTGCTGCTGACCGACACCCGGGAAAAGCTCGCGGCTGCTCTTAAGAAATAGAAATGTATTTATAATAATTCAGCTTATTATAGTCTATAATATAGATTATAACAATCAAGTTAGTAGAATTTAGCTTTTTCAGCTTATAACTCCGTGACGACTAAAATACCCACTGCATTTTGGTAGAAAATTACCTTGTTTCATTTTATACTTAAATCTTAGTCTCTTCGTATCTAAACACTTTATTTTATTTTAAGTGTATTATAATATTTTATCATCCAAACATAATAGTAATAATCTAGGTTGTCAAACAACTCATAGCTTATTTTCTTTTAGATTATTATAAGCAAGCTTATTACAATCTCTACCTAGAAACTGGATTACAATAATCACAAGCTAAAACAAACATTACCTTAATCAGATTGACGACCTCTCTTTCCCGTTGTGGACGTTGTGCTCAGTATATTTTTTCAAAATAACTCGAGAGTGGAAGATTGTGATATTCTTTAGGTCACAAACACTCAAACATAAGATATTTGTTCAGGTTTGATCTCGCAAAGATTAGTAGCATATATTATTCAGATACAAGAATATTACATCTTACAATGAATTTGGCTTAGACTTAGTTGTGGGAATTAGCTTGCTCGAGATAAGTCTTTTAAACCTTTCCATTGTATAGAGTGTTTACTATTTATATACTAATAAGGCTGCAACTGAGGTAAATAGTATCTCACTTGTTACATATATTATTATTTAGTATAGTCTATTGAAGCTAGCCGTCTTATATTATCGTCCAGCCTGCTATCTCTGGACGTTTTTCTGTAGCTGACACCGTTGGAGCAATAGGATGGAACATCTCCTTTTCGCCTAATAGAACGAGAACTTGCTATAATGACAGAATCTGATAAAGAAGATCACTCATTTTCAATGTGAGGGTGATCCTTTGTAGGCACGAGCCATGAAACATAGGTTGATCGAGTGTTTTAGGATACGCCGTTCTTGGGTCAGGGTCATGGACCCATGGAGATCAGCCCCAACTAGCTGAGTAGTTAGTGTGCTATGTAAGGATCTGTTCTATTATGGTTTATAGGGTCTATAGAGATCAATCTTGTGACAACTAAGTAGTTGAATTACTCCACGTGAGGTCGCCTTACTCTGGTCTTAGAGGCTACGGAGAATAGTTCCTTGATCAGCTAAATGGTTGGAGAGCGCGTGGACTCATTCTGCTTTTATAGTTAGATTAATAACACCCTGCTCAAACATCTTATATAATTTTATCCAACGTGACTATGATCAAGAAAAGCCTTCACATTGTAAGGCTTACAACTACACAACCTACAACCCATGTCATCCAATATTTTCTTGTGAAGCACGAACTTACCTGATTTAGAAAGGACACAGGATATTTTCAGACCGATGACATCGACACATGTGGTCGGCACACTGTCGGAATTTGGATTTCTGCCAAACCACCCGAGATGGGTAATTATCAATCTGATTCGTCTCATGGATTCTTCTTTTGCTTAATGTGCTAGATTAGCCTGGCGAACTTGATGTATTAGATTACGACGGATGATTCGGCAGTTCGAGAACACATAAAAAAGACCAGAGAAGACGGGAAAAAATAATCCCACATCTGAATTTGCGTCTGTTTTTGTCAAATTTGATCTCCCGGATACCTACCTGCTGCTGCGAAGTGCCAAGCTAGTCAACCTTTCGGCGTGAACGCGAGAGGAGAAGACGCGTGCTCGTGCGGCGCGCCCATCCCGATCGATCCGCGCGCGCTCCGGCGAGCTCACCTTCGCGGCAGGCGGCAGTGCGGCGAGGCGGGGCCGCGGGGGACAGAGAGGGGCATGGAGATGGAGGCGGTGCCGGCGCTGGCGGTGGT
>KE372478.1:386731-410203 GCA_000418225.1 Zizania latifolia | reverse complement strand
GGCGGCGTGGCCCGTGGGTGGGTCGGCTGGTCGGGCCGTCGTAGTCGGTTGGTTGGTGCGGGCTGACCAGGAGCGGCACATCGCGTCGCGTCGCGTCGGCGTCACGTCGGTTTCAACCGCGACGCGCGACTTCCGCGTGTGCGCGGCCGTGGCAGCGGGACGGAGGTGAGCGTGCGGCGCCTGCCACTCTTTCTTGGCTTCCACGACATCGTCGAGGGCGGTCGACGGGCAGCATGTGTCGACGAGCATCATCCCGCGAGAAGACAAAGGCAGGCTCAACGTGGCGCCCGGCGGATGGCAAGTGCGGGTTGACCGGTCATTTCGTCCCCCATGTGTTTTTGCTAAAAGCTGTTTTTCCGCGACTGATTTGATCGCAGTACGAAGCTGTTGTCGCCTAAAATCTAGGCTAACAGGTTTGTTTATTCTCGAAGAGCTACTAATTATGAAGTGATTTGCACTGGTTCAGGTCTCCGAAGCGGATAATAATCTTGTGTCTAGTTCGTAGTGCTTTTTGAGATTATCTTTTTTTTCCTCGTTACAGTAGAAAGGACAGATATTTATAGACAAAATACAACAGGATAATACTATTTTACCCTCTAGTTACAACCGTCATTGCGGATTCTGTACATAAGATTTCGTATGACCAAAATAGTAAACTCTGGTGTGAATATACTTAGAAAGCAAATGTCTTGTTGAACATGACGGCAGCCCTTCGGAGTGGGATTCTCCCGAAGGGGAGGCAGTCTTTCAGAGCCCTTTATACAATCATACAGGCCTCGGAATGCCAGCTCCAAAGAACCCTTGACCTTCGAAGCTTTGAGTGTTGTGCTTATAACTACAAAGTATCTTGTTAAACAAAACACTCAACCTCTAAGCATGATTATATTAATTTCCCCCAACAGAGGCCACCGTATAAAGACACTGACGTCGAATGACCTTAATGTCTTATCTGTTGACAGCAACTATTTGATATGCTAGTGATTTTAATGTTTTGTTAAATAAGTTGTTTGGGAAAGTATGACTAACTTGTCACTAGTAATAAATATACAGAGGAGTTCTGAAGTCATCCTCCAGTCAAAGCACCTTCGGATATACTTTGCTCCGAAGTACTAAGCCTCAAACGAAGATCGAAGCCTCCCGTTCGAATATCAAGGATCTCAGAGTTAATACCACCTTGATCTGAGGGCTAAACCAGCAGCCCTGTTCCTTCTTACAAGATGGACAGTTAATGCTTACGATCTCAAAGCCCGCCAAAGCAAACGATCAAAGATTTTTCTATACATATAATGAGTACCTACGCATTCAGACAATCTATTACCCTGTAATCCCTACGTAGCTTTAGAGTTAGTATTGGTACAGTCAGTTGTACAAAGAGAATACCCTCGTATTTCCTCATTAGCATTTTGACTGTGAGAAGCGGTCTCTGTAAATAAAATACAATTCAAATACTCAGGACGTAGCAAAATACAGTTCAAAACTCAAAACCACTTCGGACTATGCTAATTTTATTGTAATAACATAAGTTTTTAATAACATTATTAATATTAAATTATAGATCCGCATATGTTTGATGCGTGCAATGGTGAGATATATTAGAGAGTGCATGTGGAATCTTATTTACATAAACAAAACCGTGGTTAAGTTTATAATACAATAACTGATTCGATTATACCTAAAATGGACGGTAAAAGCAATAATTCGTTATCGCTTTCTGGGCATAGGAGTAGTACTGCCGGCGGTTTTGTTAACCAGTACCGAGCAATATAATTAGCGCAGGGAGGTAGCCAGCGACATGTTGGTGGAGCAAGTAGCAACGTGGAACATGCTCACAACACGAGGTGCACTGAACTGAACCCTCGCAAACAGTCCACCGCCTTGATGCTGTACGGCCAGGTCGACCAATCTTGATAATGACGGTGATGAGCAGCAACACGCACGAAGCACACAAACACATCATCTCGATACTGGTGCACGAAGCTGACAAGTTTCACGTTTCTTCTTCAAAGGGAAGCGAGCTAAGACTGTGTTAGTTAGACCATTGTCTTAGGCAAACAAAACGCTAAACATGCTATTCAAATAATGTGCGCCTTCGATTTAACCATAAAACCACTCATAGATAAGGTCAAAAGTCAAAACCCGTAGGGACAGTAGGACACGTGATAGACCAAGTATCCAAAGTTTCAAACACGTGATAGGTATTATGTGCATTGCCCTTCCCTGCTGTCTTCTGATATTTCACCATCTCTACCTTCCAGCAGCAACGTATATTGCTGAACATGGCAACAGCTTAGGGCAAAACAGCGTGCGGTAATGGTATATCACGCACAACACAATGTTTATCTGCGATGTTATAAAATAAGGTGGGATTTGTAAGAAACAATTGTACTAACTTCATCCTTACGTGATTACTTTCTAATTTTTACACCGGTAAAGTCTAAGGTTTCTTTTTTTATAATCCCTGATCTTCCTCGTCGCAAAATTAAAAGGAGAGCCTGATTAATTCTGATTAATATGAATGTGACAACTTTCTTAGCGATGGATCTGCTCCTGATAAAAAAATAAAATCCGATCAATTCAGTGCTTGAGAGAGGAAGTATGATCATTCTTAGCTAGTGTAGGTAAAAACCAAAAGGGTTTTCGTTATCCTACTCAAGATCGTCGACAACCCATTTAGGATCAAGCTGACAATCTACCCACTGCAACTACTCACAATCCAATCAAACAAAAGAAGAGAATAAGGAAACAATGGCTTCAAACAATAGTCATTAACCCTAACAAATTCCACCTTATGGTGATGTTAGATTTAGCACATCTCTTTTAGTAAATTTTATAACTTATATTAGAAATCAATGGCTGGAAGCGTTCAACTACTCTATTTGTTAATCCAAATACTGTATAAATACTATGATTTATTTGCTTGGTGCCGACAATAGGCATATGACCAGTTATTTGTTATTGTCGATTACCATAGTAAAGCAGCATTAAATGCCTATTATTCTTATTACCTGCTCTCATTCTTTTATCTTCTTGATCCTTTCTTGATCTCGCTGTTATATATAAAAACACTCAAAAGATGTATGCGGTCTATTCGAGAGAATTTTATATTATGAGAAGTAGCTAGTGAGCATATAGCGGATGAAAAGCTAACAAAACTAGTATTTCTCCGCTTATAGATTGTACTTTATTTTTAGATTTTGTAGTTATTAATTTTTATAATCTAAAATTAGAATACAGACCATTTATAGTAGCTTCAGATTTTAACAATAGCTACTGTTAGAAGATCCACCAAACAGGACATATTCTCTCAAGACCCGGTTAAGTTTAACAAGCTTGGTCAATCCACATACATAATAGGCAAATAGCATTGTCAGAGTCAGAGTCATATATCAATTTTATTGTACAGATGGCACAGAATAGCATGTTGACGGCCACGGTATCATTTGTGTAATGCATCAGAACAACAAAAGGCCAAGTTAAAAGCAAATGTATAAAGAAGTATTACCGGAGAGCGGCTTGCTTCTGTGGCGCCATTACTGACCTCAGGCTTCTCAGCTCACTTCTCCTGGATGACATCAAAGGAAGCACCAACGATGTATTGGAGGCTAGAGTATGGCTTCTTCAGGAATATCCTGCAACCGCATCAAAAACAAACTATGGGCACAAGGTACAAGGTAGTATGCAGTTCAAATGATAAGTTTATTACTTATAAAAACTAAAACTAAAATGCTCATTACACTTCAGTGGAAATTATCCACTGTCATCTTATATCCAACTTTAAGCACATTCCTATTCAAACATTTTATTTTGAGGACATTATAATCTTTTATAATTCAAACACAATTACTTAGACTACTAATATTCTAGAATGATAAACTCACTTCTTATTTTCTTTAAAATATTTGTACGTCAGCTTATTATAATTCCTATATAAGATAGATTACAATAATATTAAACTGAAATAAACCGAGCCTAGGTTCAAATCAGTTACCTACCAGATCATTGCATTTCTTACACATATTGATCCACGAATGCAGGACGCTCACTTCAGAAGATGAAACCTAAGATGAACTGGAAGTCTAGAACATGTATTGTCTAGAGAGAAAAGGGAATATTTACTTATACCTTCTTGTGCTGCTTCCTGTACATGGCTGTCCATGTAAGTTAGGCTTAGCCTGCTTCGGACGGCTGTGGAAGGAGTTGCCGAAAAGGAAGACCTAATTTTTGGTGTTTGGATTGCGCTTGCGCAGCAGAATTTAGTGAAGCTCAAACTATCCTAGTTCAAAGCACAGATGCACTACAGACTGTAGTGAAACAGAGGATTACCTGAGAATCTGCACGGATGAATCGGATACCCTTCCCTGGTACGCCGACGTATCTCTAATCTAAAACAAAAAATATAAGACATAAGATTTTTAAACGTTTTTATAGAGAATATTTACTATATATCATAAACTATTTAGATAGCAATATACACAAAAGTAATTTCAAATATCAATCTAACTGATAGCATTAAATCTAAATGTTTTAACTTAATTATTAGTTAAAAGTTATAAATGTTGACTTTTCTGAAAATACGATAGCCTTATATTTTGGAGAGGAGGTAATAACACAATCTGCACAATAAGTAAAAAAAATGCTCGCTATATATGACGCCTCTGAATGAGAACCATCTTCTCGTACTTGAGAACCATCTTCTCTCCTTATCAAGACTTTCAAAACTCCTCATAAAAATACTGGGTACAGATATCAGAATCGACGAACTACATAAGCTTCAAGGTCGATCTTACACTCAAGTGCAGGACAACACTGGAACAACAACAGGAGAAACCTGTGTGCTTCTCATGGCCCAACTCACAGTTAATTTGATTTTGGGCTGCATCGGCCGTGTCCGAAATGACTGCGTCGCATAAAGGCACACGCTGCTGGCGGAGACGGCAATTCCAAGCCCATCTCCACGGAGCGGAATATGAGGTTACTTCACTTGACAGAGGAAACATTGCCCGCCAAGGCAGATTTTTTTATTTTAATTTGTACTTATTTCATTTTACAGAGCTAATCCTCGGATTAAAAAAACCTCAATAATGGTGGTTTCTCAAAAACGCCCTATCAGAAGATGATTTTTATGATGTGGCACAACGTGGTCGCCTCGACCATGGATTTTTTTTTTGTTTAGGCCGTTTCCGTCCTTTTGGGAGGGCGTGAAGGGCCTAAACGAAAAATTTCACAGTTCTTTTTCAGACAATCACATGTGGCGGGAAGTCAAAAACTGCCCTCTAGAAAGACAGAATTACAGAGAGGACCTAAACACAAGATTTCCTACTGTACAGTCCAGGTGGTCGAGCCATAAAAACGCCCTCCTAGTTGACTCTTTTTAAGAAGCTGCCCTCCAAGAGAGTTTTTTTACAAAACCACCCTACGTTTGGGAAACTAGTTTTGTATTTTTTTAATCGGGGATTAGTTCTATAAATTAAAGCAAAATTCATTCCGCCAAGACACTCATTATTTGAGCCTTAGTTCGTAAGAAACTACTCCCAAAAAATATGCTAATTAAGGATAATTTTTAATACGCCACGTTTCCAAAATTACGATTTTTCATAAACTTTTGTACTGGTATAGGTTAGATTACCTTTTGTAAGCTATTCGTTAACCTTACGGTCTATAACTTTTATCTAATCCACGTACTAATCAGGTTTTCAGCTGCTTCGAACACCGCGTAAACTTTCTTGAGCATCCGTTTCGAGTTCACACACTGACACACAGCCCTGTTGAAACATGTAGTTTCGGGTATTTGGTCCACTCAAAGTTGATGGCCAAGTACTACTCCGTTTAAAGGAGACCGTGGCGGAGCCGAGAAACACTTAGCCTGAAACTGTATTATTTCACTTCAAAATACTTACTTCGTTTTAAAATATTGTAAGCTTTAGGCTTACTCATATGCATCAAGAAAATGAAAAAGCAAATCATATTACTCTTTTCGGAGCGAATGTATATGGATCCAAAGTTATTGGACGAAGTAATAGGTAATAAGTCCAGTGCTACTATAAGATAAAATTTATTATATTTAGGATAAAATTTAAACTTTAAAACTTTTTATATTTTAGGATAAGGTAGTAGAATATAGAATTAACAGGACAAACCTAATTACCATATACTTGCTTTGCCCCACTTAGGGGGGTGTACCAGATTAAACCATCAATTTAAGGAGGTTTAGATTTAGAAGTAATTGATAAATATTTAGTTGTTGAGAATAGCGAAGTTGATTTTCTCTCATTTTTAAATTCTAAATATCGAAAACAAGAATATATACCGATTAAAAAACTTTATATTATATTAGGAACACCTATCGGTGAGAGAATCTCACTAAGGGATATACATTACATCACTGGAGCGTAACAAAACTTGCCGGCGAAGGAGATGCAAGTATGCAACACAGACGCTGAACAGAACAGATAATGTTATTATAATAAAAAGTCACTAACTTTTTCAACAAAAATAGATGAAACGGTACTAAATTGTGCCTAAACCGCGTTCTCCATCATGGCTCTGAACTCGCGGAAGCTGACCCTGCCATCGCCGTCGCCGTCTTGCGCGGCGATCATCCTCATGCAGTCGCCGTACCGTGAGCCTTCCTCCATGCCCAGCCTCCGCAGCACGTTCCACAGCTCTGTCGCCGTGATGTACCCGTCCTCGTCGCGGTCGAACACGTAGAACGCTTCCCGCAGCTCGTCCTCGCCGGCCACCTTGCTCCCCGTCAGCTCCTCCACCGCCGCCACCGCCTCCCACCCGCGGCACGCCTGCTCGTCGTCGTCGTCGTCCTCCTCCTCCTCCTCCTCGTCGCCGTCGCCGACCACCAGGCCGAGGCTCGCCAAGACCGAGGCGACGTCGAGGCGCGACAGCCGCGCGCCGCCACCTGATCTCCGACCGCATTGCCGCCGCGCAGGCTGGGCGACGACGTCGCCGTCGACTGCGCTGTCGTCGTGCGTGAGGAGGCCGACGAGGGCGCCGGAGACGGAGCGTATGCTCGAGCTCATCAGGATGGCGTTCTTGACGAGCATGATCAGGAGAGACGACACCGACGCGACGAGGCCGCCGTGATCCATCGACGACGCCACAAACTGCCACATGTGTTTGCGACGTCAAACTAAACCAAGATTCAAACAATTTCTATTAATTCGAATTGATTTTCGTATGAAAATCATCCTGTTCAGTTGGTGGTTATATAGAGGGAGACACATCACACATGAAGAGATATATAGATTTCTTAGATAGCTTAGCTACCTGACGGAATTTCGCGGCAATTTATGGGGAACATACAGGCTTGCAGTGCAGAGGTTTCGCCGCGTTGCATGCAATCTGGTTTGGTTTTTGTGCTTGACTTGGCGATGCTGTTCCGTCCGCCTAACGCTAACTAGCTACTTTGGTGGCTACTGTGGTAAAGTCTATCCGTCCCTGATTTTAAAAAATTCATCACTTAATTTCTAGTGGGTACCTGTACCTACGACACTTCGATTGTTGGGCTGCTAGGTTGAGATTGCTGGACTTTTTGGCAATTTGTTATATATACTTAAATTACTTTATCATACACATATTTGTATTATGATTTTTTCTTATTTTTCTAATGACATGGCCAAATGTCGACAAAGCATGGCCATGGGTTAGACAGTGAAGTCTCCATGAGTAAATTACTAAGAGCATGTTTAGTTTGTGGTATGTCATGATGAAATTTAGTGGTTATATTTTTATGGTGTTTGGTTTATAAATAAGTAAGTTACATAACAGCAGATATAGATATATTGGATGGTTAGATCTGGCCAAATTAGCAGGATGGAGCTATCCACCCTTGGTTTTTTATGGCGTGACTTGTTTTGGGTTAGGTTCAATCTTTGTTTACCAAGATTTAAATGATTTTTACCCCTAAACTATTTATGATCCTATTACACATTTATATTCATTACAGTTAAATTAATAAAACAACAATTATATTTTTAAGTTTTTAATGATATATATGACAATTGAACCCTACTAAATTTAGATTTATCGTATTTAAATTATATAAAAAGTGGTCCTTCTGATTCCCGCAACCAAACATATCTCACTTTTTGGACCCTAATGTAATGCTACTGCAACAACGCTCTACTGTACTTGTAAACTCTGCATCTTCGAATCCATGCTCTTGCAAATGTCTCGCGTCTCTTTCGTTTCCCACTAGTCTAGAAAGAAACTCCCGGGAAGGTTCGCGAGTTAATCGAGTCGATGGAAATGCATCCACGAGTCGCCGTTTACTAACCTCCACGACACTAAACCAACGAGCCCTAATCTGCATACGGATAATACCATCGAAATCGATCATGCAATGTCGTCGTCAGATACTTGGTTCACATCACAAAGTTGTTAGTAGCAAACAATTGTAACAGCGTTCAGACATCAGGGTTCAGATAGACCAAGAGCTAGTAGCTCATGCAGGATCATAACATCAGGCATGCAACCTCATCTCATTCAACTTCATGGAAATCAGGAAATGGTCGCACCCAATATGATATTGTCACGGGACATAAATGATTTATTAGTTAGCTTGAATATTTTTCTTTAATTCAGTTCCGATGATAGCAGACAACTTTGTCGATGAATTTAATGTCTCATTAAAAACTTAGTTAATAAATTTGTAATGATAACATTTATCTGAAATAGTATATCTGTCCCAAGGCATAGAGAGACCCCACAAGACGGATCAACAACGCGTCAACGACTTAGACCTGGGGTCCTGCGCGACTTTGAGGTCTTCCCTTGACCAGGGCGATGGAACATTTATTTCCATTAGAAAACGACACGTCTTTGCTGCAGAAGTTGCAGATTGGAGCTCTTACATCGCAGACACGTCGGTTCAGACTCGACACCCCACTACAGATTGCTATATTTTCGGTGAAAAGTTCAGGAAATTTGACCATGATGGGAGGTGATCATTGCTGTTAAGCACAAAAGAGAACAGCATGTTCCAAACAGCGGTGAATGCTTGTAAAAAAAAGATGAAAATAGCTGATCACCCTCCTACAATTACTTTTGAACAAGAAAATAGCATGGCTGATATTGTTAGGAGCTAACCAACCCTAGATGAAGTTTATTTTGAAACGGCATGAGCGAGAGGAAACCAAAAACTATCTCATAAAGAACTTGCAAGAAACGAGGATGCTCTGAACTAACGAAGCAATGCAGTTTATTGTATTATTACATTTCAGCTCAAAACGCATGCTAAGCAAAGCCAAAAATATACCCCGTCTTAAGCTTGTTTTAATCCAACTATTCTTAACTAATTATTCAAAAAATTTAAAGATTTTCATACAATTTTATAGCAATTTTCATAGCAATAAGCAACTAAGAGTGAAGCCAAGCCCCAACCACTGCACATCAGCACATGCCATTAGATGCAAGTAACTCTTTGCTTGATCCTTCCATCACATGTGCTTGACAAATTCTAGACAAGCAAAATATGTCTGCAAAACCTGCCTGAGCTTCAAGCTCCCACCTGCAACTTGCAAATCAAGTAGAAGCAGCTAGAATATTGTACCGGGATTTAGACACACAGATTGAAGCAGCTAGGATTTGGTACCAAGTCTCAAACTGATGCAGAATCATGCCTAGCATACCAAACATGCAAGTTCCTTCCCTGCCAATCTCAATTTCAAAAACATAAAGATTCGCTCATGTTCAAGAAAACCCTGCGAGTGACAAAACAAAGAAGAAAAGAGAGGGAGAGAGGGTAACTGAAGTGCACAATGCCAGATATGTGGATGAATGCAGATGTGATCACCCGGTCATAGTTTGGATCAGCAACTCCTGAATTCAATGAAGTTCGGGGCTGGCAAAGTTGCTTCTCCTTGTAAACATTATGCCGCTTTGTCACCAACGGGGTTCTTTCGGCGCTACTGGCCATCCCCAAAGATTGAAGCGCCTAAGGTAAGCATGCTTGAGGCTGACTTTTATTTTACATAATAGACATAGCAGGCATGAAACTGGTTACATACCATGTAGGTTTCCTAAAAGAAAAATGAATAGCTTGTCTAGCGGATTCAACTTAAAAATATGTACAGAAACCACGAGACATAAAGATGCCAGCCTATCAGGAATCACATTTTAGGGCTCCCTTTGACATATTGCAAGCCCAGGCCCAGCGCTGGCTGCAATATAGATAATGCAACTGCTGAGGAAGATATCAAGCATTAACACAAAAAATAAATGACGTTCTCACCATTACTCCAATCAATGTGGTTATAGTAATATAATTACCTTCAGCTTTCAGAAGTGTGCTGCATTATCATCAAATGAGGATGATGAGGATGATGAGGATGGATTTGAGAAATGCGTGCTCAAAGCAGAGAATACAGGACTACCAGGGTTGTTAGTACTGTCTACATTACTACCACTTGTACCAGCATTGTCTTCATCATCATTCACTGACACAATACCACTGGCAGAATCACATGGGTTTTTCGACTCCTCGGTAGGCAACTGAAACCTACAGATTGGGCAAGAACTATGGAGCTCCAACCATGGAAGTATGCAATGGGAGTGAAACTTATGTTGGCAAGGCATTTCCTTAGCTTCTGTTCCCATTTCAAAATCCTCAAGACAGACAGAACAACCTAATACTTCCTGGATGTTCACAGTTGGCAATGCTGCTACTGCTTCCTTCTTGGCAGGTGGTGTGCCAGAACAATTCAGATCGCTCTCCGCCAAACGCTGCAAGAGACGATCTAATCCAGGACCAAGAAGGTAGTCCCCAAGTGAAACACCAGAACTTGTGTTGGTCGATCCCTCTTGGTTGCCATCAGGTCCAAATGTTCCTTCGAGAATGATGGCCTCATTGTTGGAGTTGATTAATATTAAGCTTTCTGTCCTTTCTCTCCTCCGTTCTCTCTCCCTCTCTCCCATCCTCTCCCGCTCCCTCAGCCTTTCCCTCTCCCTGTATATGTCCCTATCCCTGTCAGTGTCATCCAAGCCCCTTAAGTCATCCCGGAGGGTCTGGACCAGTCTAACGAGAGACGAGTCCCTCCTTCGCCTCCTAATCAAGTCTTCAAATTCATGGTCTGAATCATCATCATCATCCTCATCGTCGTCATCATCCTCCATTATCTCCCTTTGAAGCCTTGGTTGATGTGGTGAACCCCCCATCATCCCAAGTAGCAGAGGAGCCCAGAGAGAGAGGCCATCAGACCTTAAGTTGGTCGCCGGCTCAAACCCAGCAGAGCTCATCTCTTCCACGAAACCACTATCACAGATAGGGCACTTCATGTCAGGTTCAACCTGTTCGATCACTTCCTCACAGTGGTGGCACCAGTATCTATCTCCATGACTTTGTTCCATCTTGTAACTCTGCTAACACTTTCTTTTCCCACTCTGTATTGTATCTTGCAGTCCTAACTCACACCTTGATATCTTTCAGTCCTAACTCACACCTTGATATCTTTCAATCCTAACTCACACCTTGATATATTTCAGTCCCAACTCAAACATTGATATTTATAACACTCCAGAAATCATCTAAAGAAACTACCAGGTCAATAAGATGTCTTCCTTCAGCAGCACAACAAAGTTATCCTTGGCACCCTGAAACAACTTTGCCTATGAGCATCCCTACTTAATCTCTACCAGCACACACAACCCAAACAAACCTAGAAAAGGTAGTAATATCAGATATAACAGTGAAAGGCAAGCTAGTTCCTAGTGTAATCAATACTGAGCAAGCAAGAAAGGCAGGATATTTCTTGGAAACTTTCTACACGAGCATCTGCAACTGCAAGGGAAGCAGATATTCTTTCATTCAATAGCAAGAAACCGAGGCCAAGAATCACACACTGCCTTTCGATCCAAGATATAAAAAAAAACAAGCCTACGCATCAAGACCACTACACTGACGCTAGAGATATGCACAGTAAAAAAACTCGAGCACGCAAGAACCCAAGATCTGTAACTTCACGCATAACCTACTGCTCGTGAAAGAGGAAAAGATTAAGGATCGAATGAACTGACGATTCATGAAGAGCGAAGAGGTGAAAGGCCGCCACAGATTCTTCGGAACCTTCGCGCGGGATTCGGTTCAGGCCATGATCCTCCTGCGGCGCGCGGCGCGGCGCCGGCAAGCGTGGGCAGGGCCGGCGGAGGAGAAAGGGGATAAGTTGTTGCTGTGCAGGAGAGAAGAGTTGGCCACACGGAAGGTCACAGATTTTAACTTAGTACAGTAGTGGTCCTTTTTACACATTTGACCCTGGATTACAAATTGTTTACAGAAGTTGGTGACCTCGGGACTCCAGACGAAGTAATTATTTAAATCTATTTATTCACTAAATCCATTTACGGAAGTTTGTAAAATCGTCCGGTGACAACTAATTAGTTTGGTTTTTATTATTACCATTTTAGTTTAGTAGTAATTAAGTTAGTTGTGTTAATCGTTGATCGGTGGTTAGTCTGGAAATCACGGTTAGCAGAATAATACCTAGAATAATACCTACGGTTTTGTGTCAGTACGTTTTGTTCGAAATACTTGTTTTGTAAACTAATTTTACAATGATAAGTTAAACATATTAAAAATGTTTTTACAATTTTGCTGCTACGTGTAGAGCATGATGATTTGGTAAAAAAAATTATTCACCTTAGTAGGTAGGGTCGCAAAATTTCAGATAAGAAAAAGAAACACATAAAATTCAGTGATATTTAGCTAACCGGCGTAAGTTTGTTAAGCAGAAAACCCATAGAAAAAACAAATCCTCTATAAATACAGAGACACCTGATCATCACTATGTTGAGAAACTTTGCTCTACTACCTATGTAGGCCAGAGCTTCGACAACGAACAAGAGACAGTATGTAGGAGAAACATGCTAATTCTTTATTGATCTGATTTCTAAGTGAATATAATGAGAGAGGACCACTGTATTTATAGCCAAAAACCCCTAAAGATAAGCATATCCAATAGATCTTCGATTTTCACGGTAACCAAATCGATTTCTTAACACTCCTTCTTGGGCATTCTTACGCGACATGCATACGCCTCATTAAAACTCTCCAAAAATCCAGTGGGAAAAATTAGGAGAAAGAGTACATGGCACGCGTCTTGGTTGCACGAATCGCTTCATTAAAAATCTTAATATAAAAATTTTTAGGAAAACTCATTTAAGAGAAAAAGAGTACAATCCATATAAATATTTCATATGATCTTCAAGACCAATTTAAATACTTAGTCTTTTTAACTAAGGTTTAATTTTTCTTATCAGTATTATGTGAAGTTTCTCCTCTTGAAATACATAAGTCTCTAAGTCTAGTCATTCCAATTCCATAGACGCATCTTTCAAAGCTAGAGCTGAGAGATAAATCTGCAAGATTCTCACATGACTTAGTGTGCATTACCTTTATTTTATTCATCTTATGTAATTTATGAGCATAAAAGAACTTAGGGTTTATGTACTTCGTTAAATTGCTCTTCATATATCCTGACTACACTTGTGCAACGCAAGCTGCATTATCTTCATAGATAATGGTGGAGGTATTAACATGATTCAAATCACATGACTGCTAGATGTGATGAACCATCTTCTAAGCCATGCACATTATCGTGAGGCTTCATACAAGACTATTATTTTTGAGTGATTCGTCAAAGTCGATACAAGACTTTACTTTGATGATTTCTAGGATATTACAATTCCATCACATAAGAAAATATAGCTAGTCTACGATTTGCTAGTATGCGGATCCGACAGGTACCTGACATCTGCAAATCTGACCAGACTTAGGTCTTGATTCTTTCTATAGAATATGCCTAGATCCTTGCTTCATTGTAAGTAGTGCAGAATGTTCTTAATGCCTTTCCAATATCGTTTGGTAGGTTCTGCGTTGTATCGTGCTAGTAGGTTTACTGCAAACGCAATGTCTAGCCTAGTGCAGTTAGCCAAGTACATTAGCGCACCTACAGCACTTAAGTATGAGAATTCTGATCCCAAAACTTTCTCCTCCACTTCTCTAGGTCTGTATGGATCTTAGTCCACTTGCAATAACCTACCGACCATAGGGGTTTTAGAAGGAAATAACTTGTCAAAACCAAATTGCTCTAACACTTTCTGAGTGTAAGTGGACTGATGTACTAGAATTTCATCAGTCATATGCTCTAGCTATAAGCCAAGACAAAATTTAGTATTACCCAAGTCTTTCATTTTAAATTTAGACTTCAAGTACGAGCTTGCTTCCTTAATTTCTTCTTCTGTGCTGATGATATTCAGATCATCTACATACACGGATATTATACAGAATCCGTTCTGGGACCTCTGTATAAATACGCTTGGGCAATCTTCACTATTCGCGTAGCCTCTCTTCCCGAGAAATTCGCTCAAGCGATTATACCACATTCTTCCTGACTGTTTTAGACCATATAACCACTTCTTCAATTGTACGCTATAAAGCTGCATGTTCTCTCTGTCTTGCTTTGGCAATGGTATTTCTTCAGGTATCTTCATATAGATTTCAGAATCTAAATTTCTATATAGATATACGGTCACAACATCCATCAATTTCATTTTCAACTTCAAGTTGATTACCATTGAGATCAAAAATTTAAAGGTAATTCCTTCCATTACCGGGGAATAGGTTTCTTTATAATTGTCTTCTAATCGTTGAGTGAAACCTTATGCAACCAATCGGGCTTTGTACCTCACAAATTTATTTCTTTCATTCCTCTTATGAACAAAAACCCACTTATATCTTACTGGTTGGATGTGGGGAGGTATGCGGCATATGGGCCCAAAAATCTCTTTTTTGTTTAGGAATAACCGTTCAGCTGTTATTGTCTCCTGTCAGTCTTTTCAATCAGACCTCTTTCTACATTCAATGAGCGATGCGGGCTCAGGGTCATGATCTAAGATTGTGGTAATTTTGTTTACGAATTATGTATCTACGACTGTAGTTGCTCTATTCCAAGATCTTTTGGATTATGCACAGTTTATTGCTATTTCATCATGGGTTGCGCATTTAGACGCTTCGCTTACTTGCTTGTCGTTCTTTTGCAATTCGAGAGCAAGTTTCTTTAGTTTACCAGCATCGATTTCAGCGCACGTATTTTCGCCGGTCTCTCCTTGCAGGGGACATTCAGGTTCGGTATGCCTACTTCTCGAGGTTCCATACCGTTGCTAGGTCTTGACTGATTCCCCTTCTTCTTTCGTTCGAGCACTTTTGTGATTAGCTGTGGTAAGTCCTCATCTCTATTTTTAATCAGACGTCTCTGATTACTAGTGGAGTGAGGAGCCGGAGTTCTTGTCCTTTTGTTATTTTTAGGAGCTCCTAGGACAAGATTGAGTGTACATTCATGTGGTACTTCGACCCTTTCCGGTGCATTGCGTGCAAGCACATACGACTTAGTCATGCTCTTCAGATCACAAAAATGATTAGGCAGATTGTTTGCTAATTTCTGTAAATTGATGATTTTTTGTACTTCGCCATTTGCTTCATTAGTGCAAGGGTCATGTGCTTCAATTCCTTCAGCCTGCCGTATAATTTCCTGACATTTTTCATTCAAGTGTTCATTTCCTTCCCCTAATGTTGGAAAATTGTTTTCATAAAAATGTAGTTAGCGAAGCGGACCGTATGCAAGTTTCTTGTCATGGGTTCTAAATATTGAATTATGGATGCAGTCTCATAACCAATATAAATCCTAGACTTTCATAATAGTCCCATAGCGGTTCGTTGTGGCGGTAGGATTGAAACATAGACCATACACCTAAATTTACGCAAGTGAGAAATCTTCGGGGCCACTCCTTGCATAAATTGCATAGGCGAATAGATGTTGTATGTAGATGGCGTAAAATTGATGAGAGCTGCTGCACGGAGAACTACGTGTCCCCAACATGTAGCAGGTAAATTACTATGCTGTAGAAAAGGTCTAGCAATAAATTTTATTCTTTTGATCAGCGCTTCGACTAGTCCATTCTGAGTGTGGACGTGCGGTACCGAGTGTTCAACTCTAATTCCCATGCAAGTGCAATAATCATCGAACGCTTTAGAAGTAAATTCACCACCGTTGTCCATTCTAATAGTCTTCACTCAATGATCAGGAAATGCGTTCCTGATTTATATGATCTGCGAGATTAATTTTGCAAAGACATAGTTTCTAATGAATAATAGACATATATGCTACCACTTCAAGGATGCGTCTATTAATAGATAATGGCTGAATAGGACTATAAATATCCCCTGGATTCGGTCCAGGAATGCAGGGATTTTATTCTGTACCTTCAAGATAGACGGTCTTATTATTAATTTTCTGGTGGCGCATCCAGGGCACACAAAATCTTCGTGATTCGAGAAATTTTTTACATTTATGCTATGACCTTGTGTGTTAGTAATTATGTTTCTCGTCATTTAAGACTAAGGTAACCTAATCTATTATGCCAAAGAGAAAACAATTCTACGCTACAAAAAAACAGTCTTTAAAGTGGTAAACATTGTGGGTGTTCTAATGCGAGTGTAGTATACCCCGCTACTCATGGAGGAAAGTTTTTTCAATGTTCTTACTTCACTATCACGCTTAGTGATGAGTAGATGCTCTCTATCATCTTCTTCATCAGTTTGTACATGGAAATCGTTAATGCGAATGTCCTTAAAACTTAAGAGATTTCTAGTAGATTTGAGGCACAATAATACTTCTTCAATGTACAAGATTATTTCCATTGGTAGTATGATCATGTCATTTCTAGAGCCTACTATGTAATTATTGCTGCCAGCGATGGTCATAACCTTTCAGCATTCCTTCTAATAGTGTAGAAATATTTTTTCTCTTAAGATAGTGTTCGCGGTTCCGCTGTCCATAATACACACTTCCTCCATCTTAGACGCGACACGAACAATTCTATAATAAAGCAGTGAATAACCATATGTGCGAGGAAAAAAACAACA
The DNA here is from genome assembly GCA_000418225.1 of Zizania latifolia. Taxonomy (NCBI): domain Eukaryota; kingdom Viridiplantae; phylum Streptophyta; class Magnoliopsida; order Poales; family Poaceae; genus Zizania; species Zizania latifolia. The sequence continues at coordinate 393,276 of KE372478.1, read as the reverse complement.
ATGGTAAAGTAACTACTTTAAATAAATACTAAAATAATGTGCTAACAAAAGTTTGCTCTTCTAGAGCTTACAAATAAAAATTCTAACTTTAATATCTAGCAATGATGACTAAAAGACACTAATTCTAGATAGAGTCTGTGAAGAAGCCACGCACTTCTGCTTCTATGGCTTTCTATTAAGCTTCTTCATCTGTGGCTGCGCTTGTAGGCTCAATCACCATTATAGGAAGTTCATCTACCGAGAAGTCAAGAAGGGCACCACTAGACAAGGGAGATGCTGCTTTCTCAACCATGGTAGTGTCCTCACTCACTGCAATGATGAGGTGAGCTTTTGGCTGGTCTTTTTTCTTTTTCTAGTATTCTTCCACGATGTGCTTTGGAGCCTTACAGATCCGAGACTAATGGCCCCAAGCGCGCATTTGAAGCATGTCTGGTCCTGCTCACCATAAGGCTTATTCTTGAATGCGGTCTTCTTGCCTCCCTTGCCTCGTTTCTTCTGATGAGGCTTCTGTTCCTTGTAGGAATTAGCATTGACTTCAGGGTCACTGCTCTTCCCTTGCAGCTGCAAAACGAAGTTCTTCTTTAGGACTTCATCCTAAACTTTGCTGAGCTATAGTACGTCAATCAATTCTGAATACTTTGTGTATATTGATTGACGGTGGTTGCGGGCATATTCTGCCGCATTCGGGTAGAAGGTAGAGAGTGTCTTTTCAATCTTCTCCTCATCCAAGATCTCCTTCCCACAGAGACTCAGAAGTATGTAAATTCTGTGTAGCGCGGAGTTAAACTCTCTAACATACTTAAAGTCGCAAAACCAGAGTCAGAGCCATTCTTGCTTTGTGAGAGGCTTAGTGGTGTACTTAAGGCGCTCGAAACGGTCCTTCAGGGCGTCTCATAATAGCTTTACATTGGTCATAGCCATGTACTCATCCTTCAAAATGGGTGAGAGATGGTGCCGAAGAAAATGAAGTGCCTAATCATTTTTCTCTAGCGTGGGGGCAGGTGCATTCATGTCCCCAAGACCAATAGTAGTACGGAGCTTCTTGGCTCCAAGTACAGTCCGAACGTTCAATGCCTAGGTCAGATAGTTGCAGCCATTTGCGCTCAGCTCCGCGAACTCCTTGGTCGTGATGCCGGTTATATACATTCAATGACGCAAAAATTACTACCGATAATCTTACATTAAAGTGCTAAATATAAAGAAAGAAAAATACTATAAGTATTTAAATAATTAATGTGCTATGTATTGAATGCAAGATCAATAAAAATAGTAATAATACATAAAAGGAATGCTTAAATAGTAAAACAGATGTGAAATTCGGATTCCAGAGGTCATTTTATGCAAGAAAAAGTGTTTCCAAAATTTTTAGCGAATCCGAGGACCTTTTCATAATTTTTCTAAAATCCAAGGGCCTTTCCACAATTCTGCCATTTTTTATTTTTATTTTTCCTTTTTTTCCTCCTGCCTCCCTGGCTGATTGGGCCTTTGCCGGCCCATCACGTGCGGCAGCTAGGGTTTCAAATCCCTAGTCACCGCCAGCACCCTTCAACAGTGCATGCGAGCACTGTGCGGGTCGCGGCTTCAGCGGCGCAGCGGCACAGCGGTGACCACAGCGCGCGGCGTGGCACGGAGCGACGAGCCTGGTGCGGCGAGCGGGTGGCAGCGGCCTTGGCGTGTGCAGGCACGGGTGTTGACATTGTGCGGCGTGGCGCGACGACAGTGTTCGGCAGGGCGTGGTGTGGCGCTCAGCGGGGCGCTGCGCAACGGTGGCAGGGTGCGGCGCGGTTCGGCTTGACGGCAGTGGAGGACGGCATGTTGCAGAGTGCCGGCGGGTCACGGTGCAGCGTGACGGCAAAGACGACACTGTGAAACGACAGCGGTGGCCCGCACCCGCGCGTTTGGGCGCGGCGCGGTGGCAGGAGGTGGCTGACGCCACGTGCGGACGGTGGTGGCGTGACTTTGGCAGCGCGTCGGTGGGGTGCGGCATGCCGGTGGGGCGTGGCCTGCACCGCGTGCGAGTGGTGAAGGCGCACGGTGTGGCTGCGCCGGCCGTGTAGGACGGCGTCGTCGGGGAGCATGCGGGCGCGATGCAGGTTGGCACGACTGATGGCTGCTGTCATAACGTCTTTCAGGGCAGCTGGCTCGTGGCCATACTGTACAGTTTGTCATCGTGTCGTGCACTGACAGTAGATTAGATTTAATCTGAAATACGGTATGGATAGTAATTGAATGCATAACATACTGTAGATTACGGTAGATTGCTTTTCCCCACGTAGAGCTTCGTGCTGATAATATGTTAAGAAACTTGGCTCTGCTACCTATGTAGTCTAGAGCTTCGACAATGAACATGAGACAATATGTAGGGGAAACATACTAATTCTTTATTGATCTAATTTCTAAGTGAATACAATGAGAGAGGGGCCCTCTATTTATAGCCAAAAACCCTTAAAGATAAGTATGCCCAATCAATCTCTGATTTTTACGGTAACTAAATCGGTTTCTTAACACACTAAGAGGGAATTGGTCAATCAATATTAGCATTGACAGTTGTATCAGGTAAGCTCAGTAATTTATTCAGACAATACTCCCTTCTATTTAGATAAAATTGATAAATTAATATTAAATGTATAGAGTAAAGCAACTCTTATTAACAAGCAATTTATAAAGTAGTAGATAAGAGATATTAAACAAATAAAACTTATTGACGTAGAAACTAAAGGTAGTTAAGAGGTATGAATAAATTTTTTCATGAGAAAATTGAAGAACTAGAAATTAAATCTTTTTAGACTGAGGGAGTATATTTTGACGCCAGTTACGGAACTTCTTTGACTACGATTACAAGAAGTCAATCTTGCATGATGCCATTTCATTAGTAAGTACTGGCCTTGACACATCAACGATTTATAGATTTGACGGGGGCATATATGTATATACGGTAGCGCTATACAGCGCGAGGCGCATTATTTATTATTCAGCGCGAGAGAGCCGTAAAGCTTTTACGACCCATCACAAAAAGCGATCGTAAAATTTTTACGCCGGTAGTAATCATTATGAGCAATGATTACTATCGACGTAAAAAATTTACGCGCACTTTTATGATGGGCCATAAAATTTTTATGGCTTTCTCGCGCTGAATAATAAACAGTACGTCTAGCGCTGTATAGTACAGTATATATATATAACTTGGACTAAAAAGTATTTTATGTATCTTTTCCTCGGACTTCAGAGAAACTGCAGTCCCTGCCAAAGTGGCGTGTCAGCCTCACAGCTTTTGAGCTCTGTCCCACGTGGCACTGTGTCGTTAATCTGAAGCACAAGAAGATTAGGTTCTCTGCTTCATGTACATGACCTAACCTCGCGGCAGCAACAACCGGCAAAGTATAAAGAACACATCGAGTTATCCAAGTAGGGGTTCAGTAGAAGCAAATCAAAAGGCTCAAGATCATGTGAATGTGATAGCACATGCTCCATCTAAAGATATGAGACATTTCGGTACTTTCTAGATGAAAATTTTGATCATATATTCTATTTAGATGAAAATTAAGAATTTATCATTTTAACCTATATATCATTAACCTGAGATAATCCCACATATCAGTAAAATATGGAGGATAAATCCTTAATTGCTTATCTAAAGAGAGTACATAATCCAATCTCCTTCTAGATAGCTTATAGCTAGATTATTTTAGAAGAAAAAGGCATTTTATGCCGTGCTTTGTATTGAAAGCAGAAAAGATAGATACTGGGGGTTATCAGTTTATAAATGTTCAATAGACATCTACCCGGGGTCCATAACATACCCCCACATAGTGACTAGCGTTGACATCCAGAAAAACCTTCAAAAAAATGCAGTAAAGGCCTCAGTTACAGGCTAAAACTACCACTTAAGGTTCTGATTAGATCTCATCATAGATTACTATCGCACATCACCAAAAGATAATGTCGACGGGTGGTCGAGCAGCCCTCCTCGGGGGGTGCCCGTGGAGGTGATTTGTATTGTAGGGAAGCGCTGCACTCAAGACCTCGATGGTTGCCAAGCCCGTGAGAATAGGACTGGCCGAAAGACAAGAAGATTTAGAGTGGTTCGGCCCCCCCGATAGGGTAATAAGCCTACGTCCACTGTGAGTTTGGTGGGGTGTTTCACTAGTCAAGAAGAGAGTTACAATGAATGGATTACAAGAGCTAGGGCTCCAGAATGTCTGTGTGTTACGTTGTGGGCGTGAACATGAAGGTTGGATGTTCTTCTGGGGTAGCCGTGCTCGAGACCCCTGGCTATTTATACTCCCATTGGGTCTAACCTATCGTACAGCACGCTCCGACGGGACGTAGCACGGCTTGATCGGACGCAGCATGCCCTGATGGGACGCGGTGTGCTGCCTACTCCCCAACTGCTCCCCGGTCTGACGCTGCCCGGCAGCCCTATGCATCTGTCACGCCTGGAGCCTCCGACCGCTTTGCATCGTGTCGCATTTAATGCGCCACGCTGCTTTCGGCTGGCTCAGGCGGGGTTGGTACGACGGGCCTGATGGGCCCTCTGCCTGGCCCAATAGCACGAAATGGGGTCTGTGGGCTACCCGGGGGTATATCCCCCACAGCAGTTCCCGAGCTCTTCGTTGCTGCAGATCGGACATCTTGTCAAGGTCGAACGGAAGCGATGATGAGCTGATGCCGTGAAGTCTTCAGGGGCGCCGCTCAGGTGCACCTGTGAGGTGTAGTCCCCGAGCCCGCGTGCAAATAGGATATTTAGACGTGGGGTCTAAATTGTGGCCTTTCGGGAGTTTGCGGACGTTGATCCTTTAGGTTCGAGTCCCCGGGCATAGCCGGTGTGTGCTCCGGGACCTAGTCCCTGGGCGCGGGACGGAGTCCCGAGGGTTCTTACTTTGGTGTTTTTCTTGGGGGAGTCCCCGGGCTTTATCTAGAGGCAGGCCGGGAGCTCTCGTGGCTTAAAGGTCAACCGTTGCATAGCCGAGGGGCTGGACGCTATCGGATAGACAACGTAGTCGAGAGGCCGACCGCTATCGGGCGGGGATAACGTAGCCGAGAGGCTGACCGCTATCGGGCGAGGATAACGTAGAGCCGTTCGCAATCCAGAGCCGTTAGAGCCCGTGCATCCCAAATTCTCGCCTCGCTCGCTTCCTCTAGCCATCCGCAAGCTCCGCTCTCGGCGCCGCAGCAATTTCATTGCTACGTGTGCTATCGGCGAGCCATGACCCCGAAGAAGAAAGAGAGTGCCAGCGCCTCGTCCGACCTGGTCCGCGTCCCGCAGCGGGACCAGGAGTGGATGAAGAGCATCATGTCCGACGACCGGCTGGGGAGATTGAAGAAGGAGGGGACCCTTCCGGATCGCCTTCTGTCGGGCTGGCGGTCAGCGCTGGATGAGGATTTCCCGACGCCGAACACTCACGAGATTGTGGTGTTCCGGTCCTTTGTCCTCCGCGGCTTCGGCCTCCCCGCGCACCCCTTTGTGCGCGGGTTGCTTTTTTATTACGATATTTCCCTTGTCCATCTCAACCCGAACTTCATCCTCTAACTTTCCATCTTCATCCACCTCTGCGAGGCCTTTCTGGGCATCGATCCCCACTTCAACCTCTTCCGCCACTTCTTTCTCGTCCGGAAGTATGGGAGCAAGGTGGTTGGCGGGGTCAACCTTGTTCTCCGGGAGGGGCTCGTGGAGATTTATATTCCCGTGTACCCCTCCACGTCCAACAAGGGGTGGCACAAGGAGTGGTTCTACGTCGAGAACTCAAACCCTCCTCTGTCGCCCGAGATCGACCACCTCCCGGAGCCGAAGCCCTCCTGGACATCCGTCTGCTCCGAGCGGGACCAGGACCAGGTGAACGAGCTCGTCGGGAAGATAAAGGAGCTCCGGGAGCAAGGCTTGACGGGTGTGGCCGTGGCCATCAACTTCGTCGTCAGGCGGGTGAACCCCTGCAAGGAGAGGGTTCACCCGGCGTATGAGTATGAGGGGCACAAGGATGCGTCCCGGGAGAGCGGCGACATGCTGGTGCAAAGTGAGGTGACCGCTCGGCTCCAGGGGTTCTTCGACACCTCGAAGGCCCCGATAACAGCGGCGGGGTGCCCGTCGGCCTATGACCTCCGGGTTCGTCCGAGGCCTCAGGTATGTCCGTCATCTCGGGTACTCTGTTTTTCGTTGTGCGGGACTTCTGATGACCCGCGATATTTTGGTCAGGGCAATGAGGTGTACTGCTCGCTGGCCCCCATTCCTTCGGACGACGGCCGGGAGAAGTTGGCCGAGGCGGCGGACCCCAAGGGCAAGGGCCCCGTTAAGGTTGTCCCGAAGCCTGCGCCGAGGATGCGCCTCCCGGGAGCCTGAAGATCCAGGACTCCTCGAAGAAGAAGCGTACGGCCACGCCTCCCTCGGATTCTTCTCCGTCGGGGGCGGCTGATAAGCCGGTGGAGTTCCCGGGCGCAGCGTCGGCCAAGCGCCGCAAGTTCGGCTTCCGGATTTTGACGGGCGTGTAAGTTGTATCATTTTTGTTTTTTAGTCTAGTCGGGTTTGAAGCCCTTGGTCATCGCTTTGTGGT
>KE372478.1:362890-377371 GCA_000418225.1 Zizania latifolia | reverse complement strand
CGGGCCTGATGAGCTCTCTGCCTGGCCCAATAGCACGAAATAGGGTCTGTGGGCTACCCGAGGGTATATCCCCCACAGATAACAAACACCATCAAACAGAACTCCATTAAAAAAACATTTAGAGTCATGGATCGCCTAGAACGAGATTGTTACTCCATCTGGGGTCTTGGATGCTTCTTGTAACGGAGCACATTTCCTGCAACTTGGCACCGAACAAGTCCAAGAACTCGGATGCCCTTTCTTTCAGTTTGGCCGGCACCAGCTCCAGCCACTGGGACAAAAAGAAAATTACTTTGTGCACTAGACAATTCACATCAGAAAGAGTAGAGTTAGTGAACACATAGTTATTGCGATTGAGCCAAGAGGCCTAGGCAATTCCTGCCACAACGGCCATCATCAGCCTATTGTGTTTGTTATTAGCTCTTCTTAGAGCAATCTCAATTACTTCTCTATTATCAGGCACGGCACCCTAATTCAAAGATTCACTAACAAAGCACCAGAGATAAAGTGAGACAAAGGGCATTGGAAGATTAGATGATCCACCGTTTTCAATTCACTACAAAGTTTGCAATTTGGATTACCCGCCCAATTCATCTTGCTCAATTGGGCCCTCACTTGGATTTTGCCTTTAAATATGAGCCAGACGAAAATTTTAACCTTCAAAGAAATATGACTTTTCCAAATATCTGTCGCTCTAGAATCGATCACTCCTCTGAATGTCATGAAACGATATAGCGATTTTGTGGTAAAACCTTCTGTGTCCAGTTTCCAGATCATTTACAAGTCTGTAGTTTGGATCATAGACTGCAACTTGTGCCACTGATTCATTTCGTTCTCTCCTAGGGTTCTTCTAAATTGAATATCGGCTCCATTTTCTGAACATGTCTCAGCCATTGTCACCTTAGTGTCTTGACAAATATCATATAACCTATTGAATTCAATCTATATCTTAAGGGGGGTATTAGCCAACCACACATCATCCAAAAAAGAAACATGTTTACCATTCCCCACTTGGAAGCCACAACTTCTTTGCACCCACCACTTTGATTTATGAAGGCATTTCCAGAAAAAGGAGGATCTCTCAGAGAAATACTGGAAAAACCCTTTGTCATTCATATATTTCCTTCATTAGAGATCATAGGAAAGCCCCTCATGACCAGATTTCAAATTATAGATCCATTTCCTCAACAGGGCCAAGTCCATGCTTCTGGTATCAGTGATACCCAACCCACCAAAGTCTTTTGGATCACACGTAGACTTTTAATTCATCATATGATACTTCTTTCTTACTCCCATACCCCCAAAGAATATGCTCCTTATTTTATCAAAGTTTTGACGTACAGACTCTGGGAGTCTATATATTTCCATTGCATACATCGGAATAGAGCTAAGATAAGAATTGATCAGGATCAGCCTCCCCTCATATGAAAGATGACCACATTTCCATTATAGCTAGATTATAGTTTTAAAAAACCATAAAAGACTATAGGCTGTCTATAATGTAAAATTTATTATCTAAATTGGTTACAAATCTATGTTAGATCATGTTGATGAAACAACTTTTATTTTTAAAGTTTCTTGAGCTTATTTGAATCACTACTTTACCTAATATCAAAAAATTATCCTAAATAATGATATTATCAATTAAACACTAAATAAAATTAGAAGCCATAACAGAATAGAGAATTTCATAAAGTTTTTTAAACATCAACTTATTTAGACTGATAAACTTAGTCTATCTTATAAATAAGATAAAGCTGGAGCATCCGTCTATTTTAATCTCGGAGAACTTCTCTGCCGAAAGGAATTAAAATAAAAGGGTGAGAGGAACAAAAGACACAAAGAGAAAAGGAGATAAGGATAGAAACCATGTACACTGATTTCTGCAGGTGATATGCCCAACCAAATGTCAATCAAGTGCCAACATGCTAAAGAAAAAAAAAGCCTGAAGTGCCAAAGGTCCAACAGTTCACCTGCTTGCACTGGATTGGTTCGGATTTGAGAGTTTGGGACTTTACCAACTGAAGTTTCTGTCCGCTAACCCTGACCTTTGGATTGGTAGAAATCTTGACTTTTATTTACATTCCTTGAGCAGCAATTCGCTGCGCCATTACCCTTCTATTTGTGTTTACTTGGTAGTTGGTAGGGGTGAATTAGTCAAAAGTAAATGCTCGATCGGTAAAAAATGGTGACCTATAAGGAATTTGCACTATGAGTATCACTAAATTCAGCTGACTCTACGAGGAAAAACAGAAACTAGCCTGGAGATGTTTCAGCTTAGAATTATTTTAATTCAACTTATATGTGAAGATTATAATAAGTTGATTTATAATAATTTAGAGGAAAATAAGTTATGAATCGTTTAACAACCTAGATTATTACTAGCATGAATTATTATATTTTGGTAGTAAAGACTTCAATGCCCTCAAAATAAAGTGGGAGAAGTCATATTTAAGTATGAGGTAATAATGCATAATTTCTTTAAAAGGGTAATATGTATTTAGTCTTTTTAGAGTAATAAATTGAAAAAGATAGGTTCCACTGCTTATTGAATTATTATAATCTAGGTTATAGAAGATTATAATAAATCAGTTAATAAGTTAACTGTTTGTTTGCTGTTAACCAATAAGTTATTAGATAATCCAAAACCGAAACAACCAGTACCTAATTGGCTGAGCCATGAAAAACACCATGCGTACCTATGCGCCAACACTAAATTCAAAGGCAGGCAGCCAGAAGGCCACAACTACCGTGACCATCATCAGATCATGCATACGGCATACCTACTGGTTTCTGGCATCCAACACTGGAAAAGCCACGCAATCGAACCGCAGCAACAAAATTCTGATGTAACAACAACAACTTGGGCTAGTGCAAAAGAAGAACAAACCAGGTAGATAGGGCCGCCCCCAGCGAGCAAGCGCCAGCGGGATAATTTGGACATCTGAACTAGTAAGATGATCTCAAAGCTCATTCAGCTGGACATTGCTAAAGAAAATATTGCAGACAAACAAACAACAGCAGGCGTGTAGACACAAATTAAGCACGTTCAAGCGATCAAACCCTCGTGATCAGAGCTATCAATGTAGCCCTTTACAGTAGAGTTGAGCATGAACTTAGCTCTATCACGAGCCAAAAAATTGGCGTGCTCAAGCTCGGCTTACAGGCAGATCTAATGTGTTACCGATTGACTGTGTTACGATAGTATCATGGCTTGTTTGATGAACTCAATACTCTGCTGAAATTTATAGTGATACAATTGATCTAAAATTTTGAATTCGCTCGTCGACTTCATGACAACCTTACTTGGATGCAACACAACAATACCTGCCTGCACCTGAAATGGGATAGCGATGGAGATACATGTGTGATGCGTCCAACTCCAACCACATCTTTGGACTTTGTTTGTGGTCGAAGGAATAAAGAGAAAATGGAGGGCTTGGGTTAGCACATCATTTCATCCACCAATCTCATTGCCTAATCCAATTCCAGACAGGCTCACAGAACTGTGCTACTCAAGGCCATACAGCCCGTCAATTCCAGCCCACGAAGCGTGACTTGGGAGAAAGCCCGGCCCATCTCCAGTGCACGGCGACCCAGAGTGCGAGACATTGCAGCCGTTGGATCAAACTCGGCCGTCCGTCCGGCACCTCACCTGACAGTAACCCCGAGCTCTCCGCCTCATTGTCTAAGGATGACAATAGTTTTTTTTTTCCCGTTTTTTTAACAAATTCAGTTTCTATAATCTATAAAATAGAAACTGAATAGTGAGCTAAAATAATTAAAATCAGAATAATTTGATTCAGTTTTAATAGAAATATATTGTGACCATTCTTTTAAATCATCATTTGATAAGTTAGATAAAATTAAAATTATATTACAATTTAACATATCGTATGAACATTATAAAATTATAAACCTCATTTTTTGTTTGTTTGGTTTTTCATGTCCAAAAATAGAAAAAATCCTTAAAATAAAAACCAAATTAAAAAAACGAAAAGAGAAATGATAGGAAAACCAGATGCAACAGCTGCTTTGTCCTGTTGATGCAAACTAGCAAGGCGAGAAGATCGTTGGAAGGTCACAAGTAACAAATCAATAATGTACTATAAGATCGGTAAAATCTGTCTAATGTGCGAGCTAACATTCGTAGTGTTGTGATTTGAGTCATGACAGTATCGTGATACTAAATTTAATAGCTAGTATATGGAAGAGGACAGAAGAACTCAACGGAACTCAATTTAATAGCTGTTTAGTTCAGCAACATGTTTAAGGATCAACGTACAGTAAACCATTTAACAGTGAAACCATAACCAAAGCTCAATAACTATTGAGCTCGGGAGTTACACCTTACATACTGGAAGAGCAACCATATCCCTAGGTACCCCGCGATTCGTCCAAAGCTCCATAGCTCATGCAAATCTTGTTAATATTTAGGCCTGCAAGGACGTCAAAAGGCACCAGATGAGCGAACCAGAAAAACAAGTGGCATCATAGAATATGTTACTTCCTCCTTCTCAAAAGTCAAAAAGGCTCATTTATATAGCTCCAACTTTGTTCAAAAAAACTTTCATTTCTACCTTCTTAACGATCTTCAGTTTTCAAATGAAGTTTTATTTCTTCACTATCCCTTATCTATCACTTCACATTTCACAATACTGTTTTGTTATTATTAAGAGATATCTTTTACTTATTTAAAAAGTAAAGTTTTTATATGACGGAGGAAGTACTACGCAATAGATCATTCCATTATTCTATATAGTAGAACGATGATGATCTCTCTTCTAGGGCGATTTCTTTCTAAGGAAAAAAATGAATCCCATACCTTGCTGGCAATGTTGCTGGACAGCCAGTCCAGGCCCTCGTACAATCCCTCACCAGTTGTAGCACAAGTGCTCTGGATGTACCTGTCAGCCAGATCAAGAAGTTGAGTCTAATGTTGTACTGGTAAAGCCAAGGCAAAGGTTAGAAATAAATTTCGTGTTATAAATTAATGGTGGCTGCATCTCAGAGCACGGAAATGAGCTAACGAGAAATGCAGTGATGGATTGTTCTGATGTTGTCTTAATTTACAGAAATGAATAGTAGCAAATAATGTATGCATAGCTACCAGTGTCGCTGGCGAAGGGAGTGCAGTCCAAGCTTATCAGTAATCTCAGCAGCATTCATAGCATTTGGCAGATCTTGCTTGTTAGCAAAGACCAGCAGAACAGCATCACGTAACTCATCCTGCAATCAGTACCATGTGAATTTTAAGAGCTTGATAACACAATCTTTTCCATGAGCAAAGAACAATTGAAGACCATATAGTTCAGTCCTAAGACAATAAACAATATCAAAAAAATAAACAATCGTTGTTAGTGGTAGCATATACATTAGGAGTCCACACAATATGATGCAGATGTTTCAAAGCAGTGATTCATGATTCATCAATAAATTTCAGGCTATGTTAATTGCATGATAGAGGTTGCACTACAAAAGAATTTACCTCGTTCAGCATCCTATGGAGCTCATCCCTGGCTTCGACAACACGGTCCCTATCATTGCTGTCCACAACAAAGATGAGCCCCTGGGTATTCTGGAAGTAATGCCTCCACAGAGGCCTGATCTGTTGTCATCAAGGCAAGAGTAAGACACTGTTTCAAGAAAAGAAGCCTGCAAATTTTCAAGAAAGGACAGAGGAAGATTTTCTATATTTTCCACAAGAAATAAGGAAATTAGACATGAAACGATATAAAGTTGTCCATACAGGAAATCAGCAACATCACATAATGGAAACAGAGTAAAAAACAGCTAGAATGTACATAACATACAACATAAAAATTCTAGATCATGTGCTCATCATACCTTGTCCTGACCCCCCACATCCCAAACAGTGAAGCTGATGTTCTTGTACTCCACAGTTTCGACATTGAATCCTGCATTTGGAGTGAAGTCAATACTGAAAAAAAGCAAGCAGTCTGCAGATAGTGCCATTAACGATATTAATGAACACGATTTATGATCATAGTTATTACGGCGGTAAGGTGAGGCGCCTAAATACCTTCACACCTTTTAGGCGAGTATGGCGTGCGGCGAGGCGATGCCATACTCACTTAACATAAATGTACATGTCACAATAATTTTGGAACAATAGAACTTTAAATTTAGACCCACATTAAATATAAATAGTTAAACAAGTCCATACTTCATTCAGTATAAACAGACATACATGGAAATCTTATAAATGGTAGGAGCTAGTCAGTTGTATATGAAAACTATCAATATATGGGAAGCTGATCAGTTGTATATGAAAATTATCAATATATGCGAAGCTGATCAGTTATATATGGAAATCACCAATATATGGGAAGTTGATTAGTTGTATTTGGAATCATCAATATATGGAAAGCCTATTCACGGCAGGAGCTGATTTATTTCCTTCCAACAAAGACATCAAAGAAGGAAGAAGGAGTGACAGAGCAGGAGGGAGAGAAACAGAGCAGAAAAGGGAGGGAGTGCAGATCGGGAAGGAGAGCAGATTGGAAGGGAGGGAAGGCCGCCGCCGCTGCAGATCTGGAGCGATGCTGTGTGAGGGAAGGCCGCCGCCGCCGCGCCGAGCAAGGGAAGACCTACGGAGGAAATAGCGGCGGCGGAGGGAGCGGCGACCGGCGGAGGGGATGGCGACAGTGGAAGGAGCGTCCGCCATGGAGACTTGGGTGTCCTGCCGACGCCATTTCCCGTGAGGCGGACGCCACACTCCGATTAGGCGAGGCGTCGGCTGTGGCATCCGCCGCTGGCCGCCCGGACGTCTAATCGTCGATTAGGCGACAATTAGGCGACGTCTTGATAACTATGTTTATGATAGTCATTATTCTTCACTCTGCTGTCCTTTGTGATAACATATATGGCTGATGTTGGCTAGGGTGGCTTTGAGTTTTTGCTGTGCATTAGCTCCAGATATAACTGAATGAGCATAACTACAAAATACGAATGATTTCTTGCTGACACCAAAACTATTGGTCTACATGGTCAATAAGAAATGCATCAGTAACGACAGTAAGTAACTTCGGGACTAACTTTTCTAGTATACTAACCCTCAATTTGTTAATTTTTCCTTAAGTGTCCACATGGTTTGGGCGTCATTTAATCATGATCATGATGTAATTGTATAGTGTGTACTAAGTCACGAGCTATCTTCCTAGATATTCCTAAAATCCAATGACAAAATGATCCAATGTTAGTATCGATATTCCACTGGCTATTTTGTCGATATTTCCATGAAACTAGCTGCCATTCACATCTCACATTGACAACCATCTGGTGATATGCTCACACCATCAGGTGATCCCAACAAAAGCAAATATGTAAAATACGAATATGATGTGGTGCACTAATGCTCACCGATGGTGGGAATGGTGGTGACGATCTCGCCGAGCTTGAGCTTATAGAGGATGGTGGTCTTTCCGGCAGCGTCGAGACCCACCATCAGGATCCGCATCTCCTTCTTGGCGAAGAGCCGGCTGAACAGCTTGGTGAACGTGAGCCCCATTTCTTCTCCCGCCTTGCCTGCAACACAAACACAATCCCCACGCGCAAATGCGATATCAACTTCCGCTCGCCTGATCTGCTAGATCTAACCGCACGGCTCCAGATCCAGCTCCTAATCGAACAGCCCTGGAACCCTAGACCTCGACGCGCGATCTAGATGCCGAGCACGAGATCCGCAGTCGGATCTACCCAAACCGGCGCAAAAGGTCGGTGCAGGAATGGACAGGGAACCCACAGAGATCTCCTAATCCGCGACGGGGCAAAATGCCCCCTCACCACCGCAGGCGACCTCGCCTAGATCTCAGAGGCAGCGACGAGGAGAAGGCAGCTCCTTCCAAAACTAACCACACAGAGAGACGGCATGCGGATCCAGGGAGGCGAGCGGTGGAATGGGAGGGAGCCGCTCACCTGATCGGAAGTCACGATCGGCGGTGCGCTCGCCGGAGCCGGAGGAGACGGAGGGGAACAGGAGGAGGGAGCGAGACGAGAGGCGACGGGTGCGGTGGCGTTGAGGCCTGTGGCGCGGTGGTGCGCGCTTTATTTATGCCAGAGAGAGGGAGGGAGCCAACCTTGTGCGGGTCGCGTCAAACGAACGCGTCTCCCCCTCCTCGCTCTAATGGAATTTTCTTCGCCAAACTTCCTTTTCTTCAAATCATTTTTTCCTACGCATAGGAGAATTTCTTGTTTTATGCTAGTTATATTATCTTGGCTAAATTCCATCGCATTAGGGTTCGTTCAAAATCGAAGTTGGATGATAGATGATGAATAAGTTTTTCACAGTTATTTAAGGATTTTAATTAATATATTTAATAGTAAAAGTTGACAAAACAACGTTAAAAAAATTTATTTAAACAGTTTAAATTAATGGTTTTAACAATAAAAATTGACAAAATAACGCTAAAACAAAAAAATTTATAATTTTTATGTAGAAAGTATCTCAAGAAAAATCATCGTCTAGAAGTAGATATGAAAATAAGTGTTATTATATCCTTCTCTTATTTTTTATTAAATGGAAATGAAACGAAGACGAAAACAAATACTGTCAAAAATAAATACACATTGAATCAGAAACATAAATAAATATAGATCGAATAAGGGAGTAGATATAAATACCACATTTCTAAATAGAAATGGTTCGAAATTACAAATATAATTATAAAGAAAAATCAGCGTTTTAACTTCCATCGTTCATTCCTCAATCTACAACACATCAAACATGTATATAATCAAAATTTAGCGAGTAAGTAATCAATATAATAAAGGAAAACATTGTGAGACCAAAATGCTAAAAGAGCTCTTCTTACACTTATGGAAAACTTGTAACATCATGACACTCTAACAGGAAAGGTTTAATTAATATGACAACAATTATAAGCACCAGGGAATCAAAACAACCCCAATATACACAACAACAACAAAAAAGTACGTATTAACATGTCCTAGGAAAGCAATTGCAAGAACAACATGGATCTATATACAAATACTTAAACTAGCAGGCACTAGTTCAATGTTTTCTGAATCATGTGGGAATTGAACTAATTACTATAAAAATTCTCTGAAATTCCTGTATTCTAAAGGAGCCCTAAACATTTAGGTCGCACGGACACCACCGTACAGTTTAATTCATGAGGTGAAACAGATTGTATATAACATATCAAATTTATCTTAAAGTCAACTGACGGTGGAGGATAAAATTAACATAAGTTCATGACTCGTGAACTGAAGATTGCTCATGGACTATTTGAAATCATAATTGTCACGAGAAAGTTCATGATTCACGAATTACACATTGTTGATTGCATGCCAGAAATCATAATCTACAACAGAGAACACCACCACAATCAACATGATAAACGCAAGAAAATAAGTCACGGGAAAACTATCTCGCAATAGCAAATTCATTGCAACAAGACAATATTGGAATCACCGGTAGCATTGAGAACAAGAGTGTCTATCAGCAAAAGTTACAGAACACCAGAAAAAAGCAAAAGTGGCAGAACACCAATAAAACAGAAACTTCATCTTGCCAAAGTTCACAATAACGATTCATGTCTAGAATTGATCTTTTTTCTGAAGGGACCTGCTGTCAACAATCAAATCAATAAGCGTTAAGATCCAATCAATAGTGAATGCATCTTCCTATAAGCACACAGTAAGAATAGCGCATCGACTACCGATCAGAATGCAGACACATCATTCTGAGTAGGCATGCCATACACTTGATCATCACATCCAAGATAAGATTCCAAGTACCATGGAGCATAAGCTTGCCAATAAGTAACAGATCTCAGAGGTGCAAATCAACAATTTATTTCAGAGCACATACCAAATTGAAATGGTTCATTGATACAAGTACCACCAGCCTGCATCAACCAACTCTCCCATCAATTCATCAGTCATCAGAATTCAGAACACAGGACAAATTCAACTAGATGTTAGGAATCAGAACTTTCAGTCCAAATACATATTGCTCTGTCATGTTCATTGATAGGCAACGATGGCAGACACAACAAGACGAGCACAAACTGCAAGGTTGATTAAGCAATTTCCGATCCTTAGTACATGTACTAGCTCAAGAACCGATTTTGGTGAAAATCCTATGCGCTGGAGGAAGATGAAGGGGTCTTGGAGCCGAGGCCGTACTTCTCCTGCAGCCTGGTGATCTCCTCCTCCTTCTTCTTGACGTCTGACTTCTTGGACATCTTGGTCGGTTGGTAGTAGAGCACGATGAGGTAGCGGTTGGCGACGTTGAAGCCGGAGAGGTGGTCGACGGCGTTCTTGGCGTCGTATATATCCTCGTAGACGACGAAGGCGGTGCCGCGCGTGTCCTTGGCGTTACCAAGCCGGATCTGCCGGATGGCGCCGTACTTGCCGAAGATGTCGTACATCTCCTCGCTCGAGATGTTGAACGGCAGGTTCCGCACGTACAGCACACGGTTCACCTCCGGCGGCAGACGCGCGTTGCTCTTCCGCAGGCTCACCGCCGCCATCGCCGCCGGCTTCCTCCCTCCCTTCCGCCGCTAGGGTTTGGGTCCCGATTTGGGGGTAGATGCTGCGTAGCCGCCTCTCACCCTCTCCCTCTCTCTCCCTCTCTCGCGTTGCCTTATTGGATAGGTAACTGACATGTGGGCCCTTACGGACAGTGGGACCCACATGTCAGTGCAAAATTCTTCACGCTCTCGATCGAGTCTCGAGGCTTCGGCCACGAATCTTGGCGCATAAACCGGCGTCCCCGTCTCTGTTCGAGTGTTCGACCCTGCGCCGCCGCCGGCTTCTCTTGAAGCTTCGTCCTCTCCCGGCTCGGCTTGGGAACCTTCGAATCTTCGAGAGGCTTCCGCTGCGCGCCCCCGAGCACAGGCATGGCGTCCTCCGGTGGATCGGCCATCTCGGCCGGGCCCACGCCGCCGTCGGCTGCGGGGTCTTCTGTGGATTGGCACCAGCGGCCGCCGAACCCGAAGAACCCGGTGGTCTTCTTCGACGTCACCATCGGGTCCATCCCCGCCGGCCGCATCAAGATGGAGCTCTTTGCCGACATCGTCCCCAAGACGGCCGAGAACTTCAGGTACTTCCTAGCACTTTCACTACCCTTAAACCCTAGGCTCCATTTGTTTCCTTCTGCATCTGATGGTGTGTTTTTGATGGATCTATCTGATTCGTTTGATCTGTTGGTTTCAGGCAGTTCTGCACCGGAGAGCACAGGTAAAGACACCCAGCTAATTGGTTAATATGCCCAGGTTTTTCTTGTAATTCTGCAGCACTGACTGTTTTTAGAACTTTAAATGTTTTGCCTTGTTGTATGATTTTGTTGTAGAATTGCTTTATTTTGTGCTACTTTATCTTCCATGAGTTCCATCTAAAAAAGGTTTGATGTGTAGCTAGGTTATTCTGTTGGTAGAGTACCCTGTGTCCAAATGAATAGATATAAGCAAATGCTAATTTGACATCTATTATACTACCATTGTTTGTGCTTTGTTGTAATTGGTGGGAAACTGAGCTTGCAATTAGTGCAGATCACTGTTTACTTGATTGTGTGATCTAAACAAAAGCTTTCACCTGTACATTGAATTATTGGTGCATATGTTATTTCATCATAGAAAGTTCCATTGTGCTTAGGTCTGACACTTTATTGCAGGAAATCAGGTTTGCCACAGGGATACAAAGGTTGTCAGTTCCATCGAGTGATCAAAGATTTCATGATTCAGGGAGGTGACTATTTGAAGGTTAGTGTCATTTGTAGCTTCAGGTGTCAACCAAGTGACCTAGGATAATAACTTTAACCTAATGTTTTCATAGAACTAACCGTCTAAACTTGTGGAATTATTCATATAACAAAAGGTATGAACTATTGCAACATTTTGATGCTATGTTGTATCAAGCTGCTCTCCAGGCTATTTAGCTTTGAGTGATGAACTGTTATTCAGTAATCTATACTTGGATCTGATTCATGGGGTATTCAATATAAACTAAATCCCTCTGCTTTCATGTCCTCTAGGGTGATGGTACTGGATGCACATCAATCTATGGCACCAAATTCGATGATGAAAATTTCATAGCAAAGCATACTGGTCCTGGCTTACTCTCTATGGTATTATAACTCTCCACCTGATTTTCAATTGAAATACAGTTAGGAAATGTTACTTTTCTAATGTAATCTTGTTCACAAGAGACCTATTTCTAGAGCTTAGTGTTTAGTTGTGTTTGCACATAATTTCCTTGGACTCCTTGCATTTTTTACAAACTCTCACTTTTGGTTTGTTTGTTATGCCTGTGTGGATTCTGGCCATTCGGTTTGCAGAGGAAATAAGCAAGCCTCTTGTGCTATGTAAATCTGCAGATAGTTGATGGTTTGATGCAAGATTATGTGTAATACAAGGGAATGTGAATTATATCAATATGGGCAAATTGTTTGCATGCATTATTTCCAATCTATTATACCCAGCCCTTCAGCATTTGCATAGGTTATGTTATGGTATATTTATCATTAAAGGTCATGATGATTGATGAATGGTGACTGACTTGGGACTGACCCCAATCTATTGATACTTAGAACATTTGCCCAACTAGTCAACTTGTGTTGTTATTATTTTATTAAGTTGGTGTTACTCTATATTTTTAAAATTTTCAATGTAACTAGCTACTTGTGCATTCTTCCTGTTTATCAGAATTTGTTATGTGCATGTTTCCTGCATTGCACAGTTCTTCAACGTGTTTCAGATAATATATTAGCCTTTATTCTATATATCAATAACTGCCGTACCTTTTTGCAGGCAAACAGTGGGGTGAACTCTAATGGATCTCAGGTACTTTCTTCTCTTAGTAACTGCTTCATTTTTTCCTGTGTGGCTGCAGTTTTTTTATCCAGCCAGCTGTTTGCAATCTTCTAAGGGGTACTGTTTTCAAATTGTATTTTGTTCTCTATACAAAATTATAATCTCCATTTCCCGGTTTCTTTTCAGTTACAGTGTTCCTGAAAACACTATTTTCTATCTTGTGCTTTCAGTTCTTCATAAGTTGTGCAAAATGTGAATGGCTGGACAACAAGCATGTGGTTTTTGGGGTAAGTTCCCTCAGTTTGAATGATTTGTGTTTTCTGGCAGCAGTCCAACAGTATATAGTATATACTGGCTACAAGCCTACAATATGATTCTTTTATTACATCAAGTGAATATATGCCTGGTAACATGATAGAAACATGAAACAGTTCAGTTGGTTTACTTTTGAGATAATTGGAAAGTGTGGCATGCCCCATTGAAAAAAATGTGAGATCATGTTCAAATTGTTCTTATTAATTGTGTGCTAGTCTTAGGCTATAAGGTGTTTTTGTCTATTAGGACACCACATTTGAATAAAATTAACTCTTTCCGTTGTTACTTTAAATCATTTCAGAGGGTGCTAGGGGATGGTCTGCTTGTTGTGCGGAAGATCGAAAATGTTGCTACTGGACCAAACAACCGACCCAAGCTTGCATGTGTTATAAGCGAGTGTGGTGAGATGTAGCTTGTACCCTGAGCATGTGACTATTCTGTGTGCTACTGATGTGGAAGTAGGCCTTGTTGCATGGATGAAACTACTGAGCATTGGAAACAACATAGGACATTGCTGTACCCATTCGCCTTGTACTAAAAAACATGCCAAAATTCGCTTAAGCTGTAGAATAATATTCCAAACAGGAAATGTTTTCCGTTAAGCTCGCCTTATATTCCGCTGTGCCATGCTTTCTAAGTAATTAGTAGGTGGGGATATTAAAAAGTTGATGTTTCTTAGTTTTAGGATGTTAGTTTATTTCTGCTATAATTTGGGAGAAATATTTCAAGAGTTGCTGTAGATGTTAGAAACTTTGTTCCAAACAGATTCTATGATAGTGGGAAATACTCCCTAATTGAGAAGATTGTCCAATGTTTAAAAATATAATAACACTGAGTATTTCCTGTCGGTGTAATTCAAGGGGGCGGCACGAACAACCCATCCCGTCTAACGAATCCACGAAAATTAAGAGCCCTGAAATGCTATCCCCATCGGCCATCATCAGGTTCGTTTTCCACAAGGATTTTCGTACTCGAGATGTCAAGCTCTGGAAGTAGTATTCGTGAATCTATCTACATCAGGAAATTGCAACGAGTCGTGCTAGCCATCATGTGACGCTCCGGTATATAACAATCCAGGACCATGTGTGTCGCACGTCTTCTCGCTCTGCTGTTCGGTTTGCGGTTCGTCATGTCGAGCACGACGCCGCCGAGCCCTCTGTCAAGCGCCACGCCGCCGCGCTCACCCACGCCCGGCGGGACACCGAGCCGCCTGGCCATCGCGCCGGCGACGCCGTCCACCCCGCAGTGCGCCATCCCGGCCTCACCTCGCACGCCGGGGAGGGTGGGCGTGGGAGCGTCGACTCCGCGCACGCCGCGGCCGGAGATCACGCTCCGGCAGCCCTTGTCGCAGGCGCAGCAGAAGCCC
>KE372478.1:342517-353508 GCA_000418225.1 Zizania latifolia | reverse complement strand
ATTAGTATTTTTAGATAGATTAGTGATATAGATAAATGATCTAGATGTCCTCATTAACCAGGTTAAACATACCTTTTAGATAAGTTTATTATTAAATATTGTCACTTAGTAGCTAGAACGTATTAATTATATACACAATAACTACATAAAACAAGCTAAAAATCAAATATTTAGATGAAAAAAATCAAAATTTTGGAGCATTGTCTGACACAATCTTTTTTGCGGCTCCCTGACACTGTCACAGTAGAACCCATGCATGTCCCCATATGTTGCGTGATGGAACAATATCATCTCCTCGTTTGTAGAATAATTGCACAGCTAGTTAATGATGGCCTCTCGAGCGCGCATGTCAAAAGCGACCCCTCTCTCTCCTCCTCGTTGCCTGCACTGCTGCTGCCTACATGCCATGCTTTCCGTACGGTCCTAGAAAATGTCTAAAAATTTTCAGTACATTTTTGCACCTCGGTTAATTGCTTATTATTAGTTGACAGCCAACATCTTAATTAGTTGATTTTCTTTGCATCTGGAGTAAATTATGTTGATTTTTGTGTTAGTGTTTTTTCTAATTAGTTGTGTTTTTTTGCATCTAGAGTAAATTATGTTGATATTTGTGTTAGCATTTTTTCCATCACCTGTGCCGGATGTGAAATACTAGTTCCTTGCGTTATATATCGTGAGATATTGTAGTTGTCTTAAATCAAATAATTTTTTAACTTTAACTAAGTTTATATAGAAAAATCTATTAATAACTATACTATCAAGACATAATTTATAATGAATTTAATAAAACTAATTCAATATTGTAGATGTTGTTCTATAAACTCGATCTAGAGAAATTTAACTTATGGAAAAACTAAAAATCTTATAATACAGAATATAGAAACAGAAAAACATTTATTTATACATGCTAGATTCATAATAGTCATATATACGCACGCGTACATATTATTCTATGTGGGGTTCGACCTGCCCACTGCGACGATTATCGCAAAAGTTTAGTGAGAAAGGCTACTTTTCCAACGAGAGAAGTGCAAAGTGCAAAACCAAAAGATATATAGATCACGAGGAGTCGGCGAGTCGCACACTTGACAACATATAGCTCTCATTGCTTGGAGGGAGGCAGGCCGGAAATTAAAGTTTAATATATGCAAAGTTAATGTGCTCTGGTTAAACAAGTAACAGAGTCAATCAGATTATATAAAAATTAAAGCTAACATGCATGATTAACGAGAGACAACTAAGTTATTTTTTCTTTACAGCACAAGTTTATTTAAAAACTGCTAAAAATAAAACATTTTTAGGACACGGAAAGTACATTGGTCAGGCTTGCAAAGGGAATGGAAGGGGTCGAGGGCCACGAAGAAGAGATGGATCAAACGGGAGAAAGAAGTTGGTAAAGGTGCATGCCGTGTAGAAAGTGGCTAATTGGATGTGTTATGCAATGATTACTGATTACCAGCACTGATAATTATATATAGAGAGAGAGGTCAGAGCCAGAGCTGAACTACCTTAACTAGCTGTAGAGAGAAAGAGGTGGACAAGTTGGGACCATGACGGCATGAGCGTCACGTGCGTGCGTGCGTGCGTGGGCGACGGGGGAGAGGAGAGGAGGAAAGGGAGAGAGAGAGAGAGAGAGAGAGAGAGAGAGAGGAGGCGTCGACCGGTTTGTTGGGCAAATGGAATGATGACTGCCCATCCATCGCTCTCGTTGCTGACACCCCCGCAGCACGCGTGCTCCGGATCCACTACGCCCCATCCATATGTTCTGCTATACCCTGCACCACTAACATTTCAGACAAGCTATATGAATATATGACTTCGGGCAGTAGCGGTGGATACAAAAATATTTCACATCTAAGACTAATATAACTATTTTAACTAATCATTTAAAATTTTTAAGGAATTTTATAGCAATTTGACAAAAAAATCAATAAAAGTAAGGAGCTAGGCTTTGGGACTCAAGCAAGCTTGTTAATTTCATTTCGGTAACCATTTCAGTTTGGCTCTTGGAATAAAATATTTTAGTACTGACCGATATCGATGTACCGTTTCGAAGTCTAATAAAATAATATAAATATATTTAAAATATATATTGGTATGATTAAATATAATATATTTGAATAAGTACTAGTTTGAGTGACGGAATGGTACATACCGACCATTTCGACTGGTACCGAAATAGAATTGACAACCTTGGGCTCAAGTCCTAGCCACCCCAATGCCTATATCCACACCTGACTATGAGTCCTCTCACAGAAACTTACTCCGTATCATTTTTGACTTAATGATTGAGGATTTGACTAATAACAATTTTTTTACATAATAAAATTATTTAGTATAAAAGTTGTATAATTAGTTTCACAATCCAAAGTAGTGTACTAGATAGTATCATAATAGTTAGAATAATTATTTGTTTTAGCCTTGTTTTGCAATTAATAGTCAAAGTGTCTCTACTTTTGATTAAAACTGATAAATATTGATATGTATTCACGAACAGAGATAATCTCTAGTACGTTGTGTGTCTGGCTGATCGGGGATGCATGCAGTAGGCACCAGGGTTCACAAAACAGACCAAATTGGTTACCTCGTTTTTTTCATACCACCGGTAGACGATTAATTATCGGTATGGTTTTAATAGTAAAATTCGGACGATCCAAAAACCGCTGTGAAACCCTGACACGCACCACGTTATAGCTGGGTATGATTAAGTACAAGATGCATGGAGATGCGAGCTGCATGCACATTATACTCTTCATCATATTCATGCATGGGCAGCATGTCTGGTCGAGATCTACTGATCTAGTAGTATCTACGCAATTTCGCGCGCGTAGCGGTACTCGCTATCACGCACGCACAAGTAGACACTCGCAAATGGACATGTGATACATACTACTCTGCCGTGTCTGCATGCATGTCTAGGCCCGTGAGATCGACTAGTGTGAGTCCGAGAGAGAGAGATCGGGTTCAGAATTCAGATTGATCACTGTGCACGCGTGCTGTCAGACGTGCAGTGTGCCATATATTCCATGCATCGCCCGGCACACACATGAAATGAATGCTCGCGCGCGTCGTGCAGTATAGGGATCGCCGGCCAACCCGTAGTCCCGTACAGACGACGATCTATCGAGAGCAGCAGCAGCCATGCATAGCTAGGTCCTTTTTGTGGGTGGTTCTGACGTTTCACTCTTGAGTGAAAAATCTGCAGCTCCCAAAAAAAATTTCGTAGTTGGAGCGCGGGAGCTTCAATTTTTTTATTTAGAGCAGCACAATGTATTTAGATTATTTGGTCTATATAGATGAATTAAAAATAGCTAGTCTTTAGCAATAAAAATCTACACAATGGTAAATGTCTAAGTGAACTAAATAGATGGACCCACAAACAAATAAATCAGCAAAAGCATAGGTGAGAGAAGAAAGAGAGAAGATATACATTATTTTTTATTTCATATGGATAGTCTATAGTACTATAGGTAGCTGAACCTATTTTTTGTTATGAACTAGTTCTACAATGCTTATAGATAGCTGAACCTATTTTTTTATTTTTTATAGACTACTTTAGTATTACACTGTGGATCAAACTGACTAGATCATGTTTGTTTTAGGATAAGATTATTTGTAAGCTTACTTATAGGTGTGAACTATAATAATATATTACATATAAGATGTGAACTGTTTGATAGTTAGATTATTGTGTTTGGATGACAAAATGCTATAATGCCCTCAAAATTAAGTATTCGGATGGTGAGGGGCTGGGTATGTAATAATGTTGGGTAATTTTTACCAAAGCGCAATAAATATTTTAATCTTTTCTAAAATAATAAATTGAAAAAGATGGATTCTACTGTCTTATTACATTAGATTACAAATTATAATAGGAGAATTTTAAGGTACAACCAAATGATTGTGGATCGTTTATTATTTTTTATCTAATGGCTTAGATTTAAATAAGATGATATATTACCTCCTCATATTTTCTTTTATTTTTACGTGCATGCATGTATAATTATATGGTACTGAATTAAGGGCTAGAATTAATTAGAAGTATTACCTTTTTAGGAGGTACGTGGTGTACCATAGAGGCCCCCTAATAATAAGTTGGCTCAATAATATGTCAGTTTGTTTGCACTTTGAGCTAATAAGCTGAATTATTATAATCCTAATATAAACAAATTAATTATCTCTAACTTAGGGCAATCTTAACACATAGTGTCTATGAGTGGTGTTTTGGATGAAAGAGAGAGAGTAAGACACCATCTATAGACACCATCTTTCTAATGGATAGTTTCTTCAAAAAATATTTTCATCCAATCATCTATTTCCTCTCTCCTTCCTCTTCTAGTTCTCTTCTTTGCTTTTCTTGGTTCTCGTGAAGAGCTGGTTTCTTGTATGAGAACCAGTTTTCATGATTCTCTCTCTCTCTTCTCATTAACTTGCTTATCACATCAGCTTTTTATTTACATGATAACCTATTTAATATCATGGACATTAGGTGACATGGAGGGTTGAGAATGCCCTTAGACATTCAAGTTTATTCACAGCTCAAGCGCTACAAAATTCAAGATAAACTGCTAGCTCTAACTTAAAGATGTAGTTGGAGCCGTAACAAAACAAAACCTAACCTTAATTAGGCCAAAGAAAGGAGACGTGAGCGTGTAGGCATGCATGGTCCCCGGATGCGTGGAGACGACGATGGATACTAGCTATATAGGTCGTATGTAGGGGTGGATAGGGTGAGGCTGAGCCTCTGCGCCTCTACTTGATCCCCTCCCCCGCACGCTTCTTCCTCCCACTTTGTGCCTTCATCTTACGCAAGCTAGCTACCATCCATTCATCCATCACTACATGCCATCTGTTGCATGCTCAAGTCCTTATTTTTGTTCTGATCACTTCATCCTCTTGAACTTCTTCAATTGTACCCTCTAATTTTCACTACCACATAAATGACTTTTAGTAATATAGCTTTATCAGCAAGTAAAGAACTTATGTCACTAATATAAATTTAGTGCGTCACTAATATAAATTTAGTGACATGTGCATTTACAACTATTACTAAAGAACTATCTTTAGTGATGGGTCTCAACGACACCTATTACTAATGAGAGATCTCGAGCTACCGAATTCTAAACCGGTCTTTAGTGACGAACCTATAGGACGTCAATTACTAAAGACCGGCCTATTCTCAGTAATGCATAGTGTCCTATAGGCTCGTCACTAAAGACCGATATATAAGAGAATTTTTTAATTTTTCAAACAACATTGGACAGAGATATGCTATATATGATTTACAACTTTGCAGTTAACAACGTTTTCATTTAAAGTAATCTAGAAGTAACAAATTTAGATTTTAAATTTTAGGGATGTGAAGTCAAAAGAATAACATAGTCTATTTGATTAAGAACTACTTTGAGATGAGAGGATAATTAGAAAACATCAGGTGGAGGTAGGGATAAAAATAGAGCGAAAAGTTCCCGTTTGTTTCGAAAAAACAAAAATGGAATACCCCAAAACGGAAACATATTTTTTATCTAGAAACGGAAACGGAAACAGGACAACGATTTCTGACAGAAACAGAATATTCTGCATAACAAAAACAGAAAATTTTTGTTTTCATTTTTACTACACTATATAAAACATTAGCTTTTGCTTCTTCACATTACGTAAAACTTTGAACTATCTTATATTCGTGAAATATTAAATAATTTAAATTAAATTAATATATAATTATTTTCTAAAAATAAATAATATATATTCATTAGAACTAAAACTTTCTATAAAACTTGTTTTTACATTATTATATATATTTATCATTTATTAATATGTGTGCACATCAAACCTATTTATTGGTTTATTATACTTTTTTTACATATGAAGGTTTTTTTCTGATAGATATTCGGTTCCGTATTCGTATTTGCTCCTTATTTGGTTCATATTCGTTTCCGATAGTATTCACTTTCATATCCGTTTTTAGGATATCCATATTTATTTTAGCTTCCGTTAAAAATAGGGAAACAGATATGGCAGCACTCATTTCTGTCCATTTCCGCTCTGTTTTCATCCCTAGGTGGAGGTAGATGTCTTAGGTTCAAATCTCAGCAACCACACCCAAGAAAAATCACGTGACTTGTGACTTGCGACACGCAACTGCGTTTATATGTCTGCTAAAATACAAAAAAAAATTACCTGCTTATATGCATGACCATTAGTGCATGATGAGCATATAGGATGTCCATCACTAATGAGGTGTGACTAGGGATGATAATTGTGCCCGATTACTTATTTACTCATCGATAAAACTCTATTAGGATCAGGTATATTCTTAATTTTATACCTATGGTATGTTATGGGGTCATACCTTATATCCAACGAGTAAACATGTATGGGTATGGGTAGTGACTATCCATACTCGCTCCATCCATTTACCACAACTAGGTGTGACCATTAGCGATGAGCCTATATGATACCTGTCACTCATGATCACATTAGAGATGGGTGCCCTATATGTCTGTCACTAATGATAGGAAAATTTGGGCAAACAAAAGAACACTAACCCAAAAGCACACCACTAATATAAATTCTCATATCCCCTCCCCTCTTCATTCTTAACCATTCCACACCTTCCTCTCCCTCTCTCTAATTGATATCTACCGTTGTCACCCAGAGCTCTATCGATGGTAGTTGACGTCACTCTAAGATCGACCCGACGGTGGCTGGAGTTACCCTAAGCTTCACCTAACCCCGAGCTCCCCAGTATCGAGCTGCTTAGATAGAGGGCATGCTGTTGTTGTTGTTGCTTCACCAAATCCTGCCGTTGCCTCTCCACCACCATTACTTGGGACAGCGACAACCAAGACGATAAGAGCTCCTCCATCACCACCTTGAATCTGGTCACCGCCTCATTTGAACTAAACAAAAGTGAAAGAAGTGGAACAAAACTGAACTGAATGAAATGGCCAACCATTATATTAGTGATGCGTGAAGATCTATATACTCGTTACTAATGGTCCATATTTAGTAATGGGTATAGATGTACGCCCGTTACTGATGGCTGACTATTCATGATAAGTATACATGTATGCCTATCAATAATGATACATTATTAGTGACGGGTGTACGCATGTCACTAATATTATATTTTTATAGCTTATCACTAATGACCCTATTTGAGCTAGTGTTTCTAGCTAAACTAAAGGTCACTACCACAGGAATGGTCTTTAGTGACGGAACTTTACTGACAGATCAAAGACGCGCGTCAGTAATACAGTTGTAGTGACGGACTGTTTTACACGCGTCAGTAATGCTGTATTATTAGTGACGGGTCTAAGTTTGACCCGTCACTAAAGATAGGGCACTCCCCTTAGTGACGGTTTACAGTATGACTAGTCACTAAAGAGGACCCCTGTAGTAACGGGTTATATTATCACCCGTCACTAAAGAGGAGCACCCCCATTAGTGGCGGGTCGCAGTACCACCCGTCACTAGAGGATGTGACCTTTAGTGACGCGTGTTGTTTTACCCGCGTCACTAAAGTGCCCGCAACCCTAAGGCCACCGTTAGTGACGTCTTTTAAGAGATAACCATCAGTGATGACAAGTATTTAGGACCTCAGACATAGAGCTCCGCACTTATTGCTCTCAGCCGCCACCGACTTCCACCCTTGTCCCATAACTGCTGACCGGCCGCAGTTAAGTCCCTAGCCACTGGTCGGCGACCACACTGCAGCTGCACGCGCGCACCTGTGATGGCGACCCACACTATTACGTGCTCCGGTGCACCGCCCCCCACCTCAGCTAGCACCAACGTCCGACCAAAGGTATATTTTTTCTCCAATTTTAATCCGCCTATCGTATTTTTGTTCAACAAAGTGAAATAATTATTAGAGTCGTGCAACAGATTACATCGTCTCCCGTTCGGGAGTGTTGGATTATAAATATAACTGGGCAACTGGTCATATTTATAGAAAGACGCTCCTAAATTGTTCACGCACTTTGGACAGTCTAGGGATGTGTGGCCCGCGTAGCTGGACCACGTGGTCCCGTACGGTTTTAGAGAGAGTTTTGGTGGTGTCTCCCTGTTGTTCTCAGGATACACAACCCTCTCGACCCTAAGTCGAGACGTGTATTTGGAGAACTACGGGGAGATGCTGCCAAAATTCTCTCTGGAATCATATGGGACCACGGGGCCTAGCTACACGGGCCGCACATCCTCGGATGGGATTTAGGACATATCCTTGCCTATTAGTGCCTAAAGTCTAGTGTCATACATTCGTACAATTTTTGTAATGAAACAATAATGTCTCCCTTCTCTTAATGTTTAGATGTCTACCCGTTCCTCTGTCGGGTCTTCTAGCTCCACCGACGAGGTCGAGCTAGCAATCAAGAAGCCAAGGACACAAGCAAAGTGGCCAACGGACAAGATAACCTTCAAGGTGGTCGACAGTGATGGCCTGCCAATAGATAAAGCGGCCTTGCAGCGGCTGAGGAAGCTTGCTGAACTTAATGCACGGGAGAGGGTCCCGTTGACCCTGAGGAAGTTCGACGATCTCAGTCGAGAGCAGAAGACTGCACTCTTCAACGACGGGATCAATACTTTCCTTGAGTTTCCCAAGAAAACAAAGACAGCAGCTGTAAGGACTGCGATGAAGATGATATCTAAGCTATGGAGGTCTCATAAAAGCAACCTTATCTTAAACTTTGTTGCCAAAGACCTCGAGCCATTCACAAAGTACCTGTGCCTAAAAAAAGAGGACTAGGCGCAATTTATCAACATGAAGAGCTCAGCTGAGTTCAAGGCAGAAAGCTCTGCTAAGAAAGAGCTCCAGGCTAGGAATAAGCTACCCCACAACCTTGGCATAACTGGCTACATGGGGATGAAAGATAAGTGGTTGGCCAAAGATACCAAGATGGTCACTGAGGGCAAAGAAAATCCATGGCAACAGTTTCTTGGCAGAGCGTAATCGTTTCTAAGGGCTCGAGGGAGACTGACAGAGAGCGGTGAAGTAACGTGGACCTCGAGCGAAGCAACATCAGTGGCTCAGAAGGTCAGAGATCTGACCGTGCAGGCGTCACAATGATCATTCACTGCCGAGTGGGAGTAGGATGACAAGTGCTCTTGGCAACCCAGAGCACCCTGGTCATGTGTAGGGCGTCTCTAGCTCGCAAGGCTAGAAGTAAGGTTTCCCAGACAATGCTGACATGTACAAGAAGTGAAGAAGGTCCGGGGGAATCGATGTGGAAGTGCTCTATGTGAAAATCAAGAAGGATTTATATGCAGATATCGCGAGAAGCTTAGCTCTACAGGGTATCGTCCTTCCAGATAAAGCTACATTAGATAGCCCTGCTTATGTCAGAAAGAGCAACTGTGCATCAAGAGAGGTCGAGAAGCAACAACCAGAAGTGACCCCACAATCATGTAACAGTTTGGATGACACGATTAACCGGCTAATTAAACCAACCACGTGCAAGCTTATCATAAAGCCTGAGGGGTTTCAGATTGAGGTGACAAGGGGTGTGGTTTACCCATATCAGCATGAGCTGCACAACTTACCAATAAGAGAGGGATTTGCAGTGGTGTCTATCGATTTTGTGCACCCCAACGCGGAAGACATCGCATTGCCTATTCCTCCGAATGATGAAATCATCACTCTGCGTGATGCACATCTAACAAGGGTACAATGGAAACGAATGGATATTTTCATCGATGCCTAGACTACTGTAAGCCAGGCTCGTGCTCAACCTCCTGGTACTCAACCACTTGTTGCTCAACCTCTAGCTGATCAACCTCTTGCTGCGCCTGCTGCTCAACGTCCTGCACCTATCGAGCAAGGTAAGAATGCCGCCACTGTGCCACCGCCCAAGAAGACCAAAACAAAGAAGACCACCGCAGAAAGTCCAAAAATATTGCGAAGCCTAATGTGGTGTCAGCCTGGACTCAATCACACTCTATGTACCAAACTGGGAAGGCTTTGCTCTCTCAAGATCAGCTAAGGAAGTGTGGGCAAGCCTTAATGGACCTCCATGCATTCTACCTAACTGGCTGCAATAACAATAAATTTTTAGTTACTATAATGTACAAGCAACGAAATTTCTGGATCAGCGGCAACTATTTTTTGCTTTGCTTCGAGGATCTATATTATCTTTTTAACTTGGACGCTCTCGACATCAGCTTGCTACGGTGCTGGGCATTGTAAGTCATAACCTAGTCTTTCAATTAAAGTCGACACGTCATTATGTGGTATTAACTACTCTTTTATATCTGCAGGCTAATGTGGCAAGAATGCAAGAAATGACCATTCAAATTTCTTGACCCACAGCTGTCAGCAATGGCAACCATCGAGAGTGACAGGGAGTCATGCGTCAAATACGTATATAAGGTACTCGCCGATTGCACCACAAGAGAATAATTTTAATGGGCATACACCACTTGAATGAACATTATATCCTACTACTCTTCGCCCCTAAGTAGAACATTGTATGGTACATTGACTCGGTAAGACCGTTGGGACCGAATGATGACGGCACCGAGAGGGACTTCTCGGTAATCAGAAGTATAATCGACAAGTAAGGTTTTCTTCACTTTATTACTACAAGTTTAACCTTTAACCTATTCTCGCTTAACTCAATTTTGTTGTACCTCATTACAGAGCTTTCGGTGTCGGTCTCAGTACATCAAAAGCAACGCAACACCGATAGTTGGTGCATAAAACCGCAATGCCGGTAAGTCTCTAAATGTTTGCCCTTTCAACTTTAATGTATCATCCAAACTAATCATGTATTTTCATAACAGTGCTACAGTCAACCTCCTAGAAACCAATGCGGGTTTTATGTTGTACATCATATGATGCTGACCCTGAAGATAGCGGATCTTAAATCACCCGACGTAAGATATTATCATGTACTTCGTTTCTATGTTGAATTTATGTTTCACTTATGTAAATATCGACTAACGTAAAAACTGAATTTGCAGGAATTCAACATACCTGAAGGCAATCTTAG
>KE372478.1:302691-318435 GCA_000418225.1 Zizania latifolia | reverse complement strand
CGCCACCGCCTCTCCCGCCCCGAGCCGCCGTCGCCACCGCCACTCCTGCCCCGAGCCACCATCGTCGCCACAGTGTCGAATGAGGGGCAATCTGGGAAATACGAAAAATTCGACGCCTGTAAGTGGGCCCATAGCCGCCACGCTTGTACAAAATGGCATGAAAGCGAGTATCTGAGAATAGTAATGGTATGGAGGGAAATAGGCGAATATTAATGGCATATCTTGCGTTTCACAGAATAACGGTGACACAGAAGCAATTAACCCGATGATAAAAAACAAGTAGCGTGTTAACAGGAACAAATCTAGAAGCTACAGCCATTTGATAATGAATGCATTCTCTGTGTTAATGCTTTACATTGACGCAAAGCAGCCCGAGGTGACGAGGGTGTGCCGGCGGGGAACAACTAAGTCAGGCACAGAAGCAGGAGACGCAGCCAGGGCGATGGGGACGCACCGACGGGGTCACAGCTGAGTCAAGCACGGAAGCAGAAGTTACAGCTAGAGGCGATGAGGGTGCGCCGACCGTGCCGATTGCCGAAGCCTAACCCTAGCCGTGGAGGTGGAGTCGGATTGGAGTTGGGGCGGCGATGATGGCGGCCGGGGGAGGGTGCGGTGGTGAAGGCGACCCAGGGGAGGGGACGGCAAGGGCAAAGACCGAGGGCCTGGGCGACGATGGTGGTGTCAGAGGTGGGGGGCGGCGGAGGCGTTGGGGAAGAGAGGAGACAACGCACATGGGTAGATAGGGAGAGATTCACCAAAGAAGCTACATTTTGGCTGATTCTCCTTTCCTTCATAAAAACAAGAATCAATTCTTAGTGATTCACATGAGAAGTTGTCCCAAAAAAACCATTTGGTAGGAATTCTAGTGATTCTTGTGAGAAGCAGCTCAGAGAATCCCTACCAAACGCATCCTTAGTCTTTAGAGTAGATTAGAACTTTTTCTTCATCAATCATCTTGTTGATGCGCGAATCAATTTCATGTGACCACAAAATTGGAGACTCCTTTGGAGAATTGATTTCTTCGACTAAGTTCTTTGAATTGTTCTGATCTAATCATTTGCGGTGGTTGATTTAATATGTATACTAGGGCATCGCAAATCAAGAGTATCGTCGGGTTTACCGCTTGGCCAATCTCTGAGGCTATGCACTGTTGCTAAAATCATCTACGATCTCTGAGAGCAGCACCACATGCAATCTACAGGAGCACCAGTCAAAGCTTGTGTCTAATCTGTTGGCCATGTGTTGTGATATACATACATATGAATCATATTAGGAAATTTGCAAAAAGCCATATCGACGAACGGTTCTGAGATTGATCTCAGCAGCGTCATCACGCTCACGCTTGAGGAGATGCTAGAAGAACATCATCAGGAGATCAAGCGCGCAAGCAAGAGTATGAAAAGTCGATGTAGGCATGCTTCCAGAAGATGAGGCAAGGTGTCGGTTCAAGCTTGAGATAGAAACCATCATGAGTAAATTCCCTCATGATGATATTGGTCATGTGATCAATCAAACTGTCAGCATTGCTATGAATAATGTTTTGACTAGTCGTATTAGAGTTGTGATGTTGCAAATCCAAGATGAACAAAGTAAAGAATGACCTATTGCAAGTGATGCTGGTGCTTTAAATTGTAATAATTTTGTAGAACAAGAATTTGTGCCACATGATTCATCTGCTTTTATTACATAATTTGGTGAACCGCAACACCCCATCTTAGTGAGTAATGCTCATGATGGCCAAAACTACATGCCTAGTTCAGCTAATATTGCTACATAGTCATTTGCATTTGCAACAACTAATGCACTTACCTCAACTCTACATTATGGTTGAGTTGCTGAAAATTTAGTAAACATGCATACACCTCCATATCAGAGTGTAGCATACAAAACACACATCCTATACCATTGCAAGGTTTAAGAATACTATATAGGCCAACGCTAGAAGCTTATTTTAATCCTCATGTGCTTAATACTCCATATCCACAACCCAAATATGTGACATGTCACAATCTAATGCTTTTAGGCCACAACCAGCTAATGTGGCACTTAATTGGCCTATGGCCGAGCCACTTGTTGGGCCTAAAAATATCATAGAGTAAGTAGCTAATATATTTAGAGAAACATTTAGGGTAGAGCCTAAGTGTAGAATGAGTACTTATCAAAAGTTGTATCCTGATTTCTATGATGCGGTTCCATATCTCCGAGGATTTAGAGTATCTAATTTTATTAAATTTACAGTGGATGATGGTAGAACCACTTTAGAACATGTTAGTCAATTTATTGCACAATGTGGTGAAGCCAGTGTTAGTGATGCTTTAAAATTAAGATCATTTCCTTTATCATTATCTAGTGCTGCATTCACTTGGTTCACATCACTTGCACCTAATTCTATTCATTCATGTCCTATGTTAGAATAAAAATTTCATGAGTATTTTTATACTCGATATATTGTATTGAGATTATCACACTTGACATCGGTTAGACAAAAATATAGTGAACATGTTGCTTAATATATTAGGAGATTTAGATATACCAGAAATTAATGTTTTAACCAAGTAATATCTGATGAGAATATTGCTGAGTTGGCCTATTATGTGTTTCTTTCATATTTGAAGGAAAAGCTAAAAGGTCAAGATTTCTTAGATGTAAGTCGAGTGTCACAAAAATATTTAGCACAAGAAATTGGGTAAAGAGGACAATGAGCTTATGAAGACTAATTTGACGCTTAATGGGTTTACGGGTGAGCCAACTAAAGCCAAAGGTGTCATCTCTATGGAGCTTACAGTTAGGAGCAAGACTTTACATACTGATTTCTTTGTCATCGAAGTGCAAGGTAATTACAGTGTTGTATTGGATTGTGATTGGATTCATGTGAATCGGTGTGTTCCTTCCACCTTGCATCAAACTTTGGTATAGTGGGTAGATGATGATGTAGAAGTCATTAAAGTAGACACATCGGCTTATGTTGCTTTGGCCAATGCTTTAGATGATTGGCAACATGGTGATATTTAGTGTTTGACCAGGATAGATCTTTTTTATTATGATATGTTTGTGTTATCAAGAATGGTTTTGTACCTATGTCTGTATAGCTGGCTTTTGCAGCTCGGCTTAGCAATATGATATTATAAATGGATAAAGAATATAGTTTGGATTGGTCAAAAAAGCGTGTGGAGCACTATCGGTCAACTAAGAACGGTGTGTGCAAAGCTATTGATGATTTTGATGAAGTGGAAAAATTAGGATATGGTTTTATGTCGATTGATACATTAGAAGAAATGGACATGGTTAATGGTATTGTTTATAGGCCGACATTTGTGAATTAAAATATGCTAGATAATTACAAAGAAAAAGTAATTGATTTGCTTAGGAATTATGTTGATTGCTTTGCATGGGAATACCATGAAATGTCAGGGCTTAGCTGAGAGCTAGTAGAGCATCGGTTGCTTGTTAAATCTGGTTTTAGGCCTCATAAACAACCAC
The DNA here is from genome assembly GCA_000418225.1 of Zizania latifolia. Lineage (NCBI taxonomy): Eukaryota > Viridiplantae > Streptophyta > Magnoliopsida > Poales > Poaceae > Zizania > Zizania latifolia. The sequence continues at coordinate 314,955 of KE372478.1, read as the reverse complement.
CTAGAAGATTTAATTTTAATATGTATGATCAGATTAAAGAGAAAATAGATCGATCATTGAAGGCTAGTTTTATTAGGCATGTAGATATGCTGAATGGATATTTAATATTGTGCTAGTTGAGAAGAAGAGTAGTGGTAAGTTATGCATTTGTGTTGATTTTAGAGATTTAAATAAAGCTACTCTGAAAGATGAATATCATATGCCTATAGCCGACATGTTAATAAATAATGCTTTAGGACATAGAGTGGTTAGTTTTTTAGATGGTAATAATAGTTATAATCAAATTTTTATGACCGAAGAGGATATGTCTAAAATGGCCTTTAGATGTCCTAATTTTGTAGGTTTATTTGAGTGGGTTGTTATGACATTTGGTTTAAAAATTGTCAATGCTACATATCAGCGAACTATGAATTTAATATTTCATGATTTGCTTGGTATTGTTTAAAGATTCACAATCAAATGGAAGACACAATCGCAATGATTCATAAGATGATTAGTTATTTATCTATATGTCCATGCAAGCTTGTGCAGGGTTAACAAAACTGTTTTGGGACTGGATACCATCCGGGCTCGAGATAGCGGTTACCGTGGTAGCTGGACGGTTACCGAAAAAATTCGATCAAATTTTACATTTCAAAATTTGAATTTAGATCAGTTCACAAAACGGTTTTAAATTTGGTTACTGTGGTATGCGTTTCGGTTACCGTGGTAACCGTGGTACCGAGCTCGGTTACCACGGTACCGATCAGATATTTTTCAGTGAAAAATAAAAATTATAAAATCGCAGGAAATTATTTTTCGAGATAAATAGAAAACTTACAATACCACAAATTTTATAAGTTTGCAATAAAATATAAATTACAAAACAACATAATTAATTAGTAATTCGAGTATTTCTAACTTATCATTGTTGGCTCTAATGGTTATAAGCGGCATTGTATTCATCTGTAGACATTAGTTGTAAGTCACGTAAAGCAAGAATATTTGCTTTATACTCCTTTCAGCTTTGTCCTGTCCAAGCTGCAGTGGTTTGTCATTCTTCATATAACATACAATAAAATTGAGGATCTTGCCACTCGTATACATATCTAGTAGAAGTAGCTTCTGTAGAGTCAGAACTAGAGCTATAACTATTCTAGGGAGCGTCGAACGTTTGTTGTCGACCTCGGTGAGTAATTATTATTCTCTTTAACATTAAATTAATAGTGTGTGCAATACCAGGTTGCCACACTATTGCTGGATATTTTTGTTTCATCAGCCTAGTATCTTATATGCATGTGAATAGCTAAACTTTACATTCATGTGAATTAATATATCAACAACTACAGATCTTACATGCACGTGAATCAACTGAATAAGTCTTATGACTAAACAGTGTAAGTACTTATGGATCAATAGGCTTAGAATAAATAATTAACACGCAACATTCATCAAGAGTGATATTTTATTTGATTAAACATATGACATTAATCAAAAAGGCCTACATACAAAAAGTCAAACAATAACGAGTAAAGAAGATTGAAAAATAAATTATTTTTATATTTTATATTTTTGTTCATCTTGCTTGGTTCATAACTTTGTGATAGTTTAATATTTTTGAAAACTAATTTCACCGTAAATCATATTAATTTACCTACTATTTTTGGAATTTTTTTCCAAATGTTTTCATTTTTTTTAATTTTAAATTTGAATTTCAAATGAAACTGATCGGCACGCTGGTACCGAACGCTAGCGGTATATCGGTAACCGAGCGATAACCGTGGTTACCGAACGAGTTTGTTAACCCTACGCTTGTTAACCCTACGCTTGTGCAGATTGACATAAAGAATCGGAGGAACCAAAACATTTATGTTAGCTATTTGTATTATTACTTCTTACAATATATTTTTAAGTCAAAGCCAATAGTTTAACATTTTAGTCAGATAAAGAATCTATAATATGATTCTATAGTATTTTAACTGACTCGGATCTTATAAAAAATAGACTCTTGGATATATAAGAGAAGGATACGAGATAGGGTGTCTTTAAGGGCATGAAAAAACAATCTGATATAGATTAATAATCAAGCAATCAAGCTTATAATTACACATTCACCAGGCAGCATAAGACAATATCTCGTTCTTGTCAAATATGACGTAAAGTGTTACTCTTTTTGAAAGTACTAAACCTGTATAAACTTTATGTTTCATCCTAATTTAGGTAGACAAGCTATCCCATTCACTTCACTCTTGTATATTCTGTTAACACTGTGCTTCGACAAGTGCAAGCTAATTTACTGAGTTACCGTTTTAAACCACACTGGTTAGGGTAATCTCTTCGCATCATCATTTATGAATCTTTCTTAGAACTATACTCAACAACACGATGCTACGCCCGGATTCGAACTCTCATGGTGAAACCCTACGCCAAAATTGGTTATCAGAGAAAAAACGTCCCAAAGTTACAGAAAACATGAACACTGCTGCACCAGTGAAGGCACGCCACTCATATCTGAAGGTGAAACAGAGATGGGTGTCGAACTGTCGATGCTTCAACATCACGAGCTCTTCAAGTCCGAGAGTGCAGTCTTAGTAGCGGCAGAAATAACAGCGTCTGAAGCATTTGGCAGGTAATAATATTTTCCTGAGCAAAGCAAGGAAAAGAGATTATACCAGGAGAATTGTGCACAGTAGTGTTCATAGTCAGAGCAACTCGCAGTCTTTGTGTGACGGAAGGAGTACGAGGTTACCTCCAGTCAAAATAAGGGGGCACAGTAGACTTATGCTCTAACTCATACTATTATGGTAATTGTGTTATAAGATGCAGAAAACAAAGAAAGAAAATTGTATCCTACAGCCTACAGTTATGGATGGAGCTAGCAAAAAGTAGAGGAGGTACATATGCTTTATGAACTGATTTCTAGGCTAAGAGATACAAATGTTACACTTAGAAGATGTACATATGATTAATTTGAGATATTAAATATTAATTTGTTTTTTTAGAGGGTGCAACATGGCTACGCCCCTACCTACGGCGTTAGAATATACTCCCTCCTGTTACAATAAGTTGATTTAAGTCGTTTTGAAGCTTCTAGACACTATTTATATTTTCTTCGTTATTTGCTTTGCCAAATAAATGACACATCTTTCATAAATAAATGACTCATCCTTTTTAATATAACTCTAACAGAGTAAATTAATATAAATGAAGAACATCGAATCCATTTGACTTCTTTTCTTAATTCTTGTGTAGAACCTAAAACGACTATTGGGAACAAGGGACAGTATTGCCTAATAATTCAAGAGATGTCATGTTGAGAATACCTTGGGCAACCCTTGCAATTTCCTTGGCAAATCCTGTGGATACAAACTTGTTCTCCGTATCAATGACAAGAAGTGACATTCCTGCCTTGTATATTTTGCCAGCCACCTCAAGTATCTCATCCTTGGAAAAGACAAATATCATAACAGCTTTAGAATGGTTGATACAAGTTCTAAGAAAGCAATTTAGAAGTAGTTTAAGTATTTCGTTTTACATAAATATTTTCCATATCATACTATGTTACGGTGTTAGATAGAAGTTGTACTTTTAATTCTTGAGAAGAAGGTCTTGGTGCATCTGAAGCAGCTTCTGGATCAGTCGATCTCTTCAGTGACACATTAGCTCTTCCATCGGTGATTGCAACAATCATGATACGTCCAACATCACCACTCTTTTCAGCATTCAACCCTACTCTGACAGCCTTTGAGGTAGAAACAACATTGTTATTCAATTCGTATAGCATATAGCAAAATTCAAGGCAATTCTTAGTTCTTACTGTACTAAGGCTGTGAGCTAAAGGAGAACCACCACCACATGGTAGCTTCTCAAGACGTTTGCGGGCCATTGCTATGGATCTTGAAGGTGGAAGTAGAACCTCAGCATAATCTCCACGAAATGGAATGATTGAAACCTGAGATAGATGTCAAAATACAAAAGCTAAGGCTGTTCAGTTTAAGAATTGATAGCATACAAGCTAACCATATAATCATATACCTTTTAGACATAAAAAAGGACACATCTGACTACTCTTTTGCCCCTCTTAATTGATTGGCAGAGCTCCTGCTTTACTTAAAATAAAAGATACATCTCCAGGGGCCAAGGGGAAACACAGTTGAAGGTGGCTTACAGGGTAACAAGGAGTAGTACCTGATCTCTGCTTGTGTAGCTTTCTGCGAGCAACTTCAATGCTGCACCTTTTGCATTCTGCATGCGATTCAGGGCCATACTACCACTAGCATCCACAACAAATATGACCTGTCAAAAAGTAATTCCACAGAGAAGTTAAGTGTCACGATTGGACAACAATGTTTACCACACGACCAGGGCAGAGTAAACAAATAGTTTGATAGTACTAAGGTTTGGACAGAGATTTACCAGTGCGCCTGCTTTTCGAGCCATTCTTTTGGCTCTCATGTCAGTTTTTTCAACAAAAACTTTTCTTGTCTTGTCAACATATTTCGCTCTCCTCAATTTCTGGTATGGTGCAGCTGCTCGAAGTGTCGCATCAACAGCTAACCTCCTTACTGGACCCTACAACACAATTAACTGCTTATATTAGCAGCCCATTTGTGACGAGGGTGTCAGGCAAGCAATAAGATGGGAACAACACGCAAACATTGCAGTATAGGACTGTAGGTGTTTGATGTATCAAGATAATGCCAAGACGCAGTGGAATGTATCAGAGATCAATAGGCAAAACAGTTAGGCACACATTTCTAGATAGGGAGAATCTCTAAAGAACTACAGGCATTGAATTAAGAGGAAAACAAAGATTTGGATACAGAGATCTTGGTACAATCAAGTGATTCAAGAAATTTACCTTGGGAAGCATAGGTTTTACGTATCGGCCCCTATCTTCTGAGAATATGACATTTTTTGCTCGTCCAGCTTTTCCTCGACGTCTTTGTGCTTGCTGAGCAAAGAAAAGGAGTTTGTCATCTACTATACCACCTTCAGCATCAAAAATGAACTCCTCAGGTATCTGCTGTTCCTGTTGTTCATTTTCTTCATCATCGTCCTGTTCAATAGTACAGCTAATGAGCTCCAAGAAAACAAATGAACAAGGCAGAAAATATCAATTGTTGAATATATTTATATACCTCTTGGTCATCTTCTTCCTCATCTTGATCTTCTTGAGAATCTTGATCTTGCGGTGGGGGTGGGGGTGGTGGAGGTGGAGGTTGTTGGTCTTGCTGCTCTTGTGGATTATCAGATAGAATTGATCGGGGTAGAATAACTAGCTCTACCTGCAAGAAGGTAGCACACATGTCAAATGTCTAACTTTAGTCAGACTACTATACGGACATCATTACATTAAAGCAAACAGCCAGCATGGCAAAAGAAAATTGTGAGCCATGCAAGGGCAAAATTTTCTTTGCTGTGGCATTTACTGATCTACATACTTGCAAGTTTGCAACTTTCTAATTTGTTCTTAACAAGAAGTCATGATTCATGGTTCATTTGGTATGTTTGAGTAAAGAGGATTAAGAAAACAAATAGTTGTCAACAGAAATTATAGGGGTGTCTTACTGTATTACATAATGAAGAATTCACAGGCATAAGTATACTTAACAGCTTTCTTAAGGTCATCCACGTATACTTTTTCACGCCCTTCCATGGCAGCAAGACATTTTGCCACTCGAGCAGCATACAGCTCAGCCCGGTGCCCCTGCAAATGAGTGTCAGAATTATATGTTTACTATGAGAACACATCCATACTACCTACTTTTCGAATTACATTAACCACAAAAAAGTGGCATCAATGTCTCAAAAACCATGATTACTTTTGCTATTGCATTAACCACATGGTGCACACTAGACCAGTACAGTATCTTGGCAAGTCCTAAAATATACTAATTGCCTAATTGGAGGTTCTCCTAGAAGTCCCCACATTAATTTTAGGAGACCAAAAGGCTAGAAATTCCCACATTAATCAGAAAAGGCTAGGAATCCTCACATTAACAGAAAAACTAAAAGTATTAAGCATCTATGGAATCTACTGCTGATATTATAGAATACATGTACTGATGACAAAAAATAGTCATTTGTAACACATATAGGACTCCAGCATGGATTCATATTTGGTTGATTGTTGCTAGTAATAAGTTGTTTAGTTCTTTTGTCACATGTAAAGGACACTATATATAAATTAGTTTAGAATTCTATAGCCAATGCTATGCATGGGTTGAAGACTAGTAGAAAATAATGCAAGGCCACATTGATTTCAGGGTATATGATAAACACAACTAGAATGGCATCAATGGTTACAAACAATAGCAGATTGACCACAAGAGGTGATAACAAAATCTAACAGGCCAATGAAATAGCCTAGGTCGAAACCACTGCTAAATAACGGAACATGGGATCAGAAGATCCATATAGCCAAAACAGTTTGGAGCTCATGGAAACGGATTGTCCAATCATTCCAGACTATTTCCAGTTACATTGTGTGCACAAATATGAAGAAATGATCCATTGGATTTCCTAAATGGTGCATGCTTGATGCTTCAACATCCAAAATAATATTCTTGTGGCTGTTGATACTGCGTATAACACAAAACATTTATTTTCTACAAACACCAGCCTCAAAGTAAGAACTGCTCAGCATAACAGAACTGGTAATAATCTGTTAAGACAGGTAGCTTACCAACATGTGTAGGTTTCATAAAGAAATCCTTATCTTGCAAGATTAAAAATTTTAAACATCGACAGCAGAAGGTTTTAGCCACATTGCCACATATGATCAGAATGCATGGACACCGGATACAGACTACGGACCAGAACAGGACAGTGCAAGATTTCATCAAGCTCCTCACTCAGCTTATGCCAACAGAGTTCAGGAATCCTTTCACTGGAGTACCATCAATGTTCAAAAAAGTAAGCTAACCTGACAGCCACCACGTATAGCTTCCATGACAAGATATTTGAGCTGCTCTGTGCTGATTACAACATCCTTCAAATACTCTCTTGCCAAAATTATCTGCGAGACCATGTATAGCCTATGAGATGAACAGTACATAATATTGCTTTCAACTAAAGATCCCTCATTGCAAGTTTAAGTCACTCTTCACTTTTCATAGTCTTCAATGCAGGACTTTGACCATTTTTTTACAATAGTATACTAGTAAAATAATAAAAGTTATGTACTCCAAAAGTATCGTCCAACAAAAATACAATGCATTATTTTTGTGTGGCTGGTCTATATGTCAAGGGCGTTGGTCCCTAGGGTAGGGGACCTCTGACTGCGTAATTCGTAGACTCTGGTACGGCCGACGTGGGGAAGTTTCCCTTGCCGAGCTATGTTGGAGAACAGGGGAGATTTAGAGAAACGGGGGAGATTTAGAGAAACGGGGTAAAGATTGGAGATTGATTTCTTATTGCTTGGTTCTGCCCAAAAGGCTTACATGATAATATATAAAGACTAATGACTTGTAGAAGAAAATAGCTAAAGAGGGATATTGAAGATATCCTGACTTATTGGCTAAGGTAGATAACTAATTAAGGATAGCAAATCCCCCTAATCGAGGGAACAGCCTGGCCCGGTGGCCCTAGCCCATAGCACATGACACTATACAACTTTTACATATATTAAAGGTTAAAGTTTCAAATGTTAGACCAGACAAAATATGTTTAGTGGCAGAGCACAGAGGGAGTATAATATAAATGTTGGTACAGCCAGTTTATTGGCATAAATTGATGACTATGAAGGTAAGGAAAAAAACCATATGAAAATGGTACATGTTTTACTTAGGTAGTTAGGTGTGAAAGATCCTAAAATCAATGCATCAACTTGTCTGATATGATCATTTGTTTATCTGATGTAAGCATGAGTGTTGATATCACTGGCATACTAATAAATCTACATATTTTCTGAGAACTTATTGATTGGATATTACTTTTCTGAAGAAAGTTTTTGTGTGCAATACAGAAAAAATGATAACAGAAGCTAAACAGTGTCTGCACCCTATTCTGGTTCGATAAAGGAGGTATCTTACAAGCTTACAGCCATAGTTATTAAGGCGGTAAGGCGAGGCGAGGCGCCCAAGGACCGCCTTACCTTTTAAGCAGTAAGGCGTAAGGCGAGGCGACGCCTTACAAAACTAAAAAAGTATATAGTTAAAATTGCACTCGCACATTTAAAATACAGTCCAACAGTACAATAGCCCATCTATATAAATCTAGTCCAACAGCTCATTTAAAGCTCACCAGGTTCTTTTTTCTCTCTAAACTCTAACACTAGCAGCTCCTCTCCCACCCCACTCCTCAGCTACCACCACCTCTTCCCCTCTTCCCCCTTCTCTCTCTCTCCTCTCTTCCCCTCTTGCTGTTGATGCCTATGCCTTATCCCCCGCCACCGCCTTGTCGCCATTGTGATGCCTTGATATCTATGCTTACAGCCTTAGTATAAATGTATCAGTTTTACCTGGGTTTTTGCAACCTCAGTTTCTTCTTCCACCATTTTAAAAACCTCTTTGCTGGACTCCTGAAATTGTGTCGCAATATCCACAGCTGCCACACGATCATCAAAACTCATTGGAAGATCAGCACTGCAACAAAACAACAGTATGGCAATGAGCAATTTATGGTAGTTCATAAATGCAGTGAGAATTTCCTTATGTTAACCACACCAACCCCTGATGAATAAGATAATGCAACCTGAACTTGGTTAAAAATAAGTGAGTAAACGAGCAATCCATAGTCTAAAGTACCTTAAATTAATTGCAATACGATCAAGTAAGTGTTCACGTACAGATCCTTCCTCTGGGTTGTAAGTAGCAATTAGAAGTGGCTTGCATGGATGGCGAAAGCTAATGCCCTCTCTTTCCACAATATTAACTCCCTCCGTCAAGACATTCAGAAGTAGATTGCTTATGCCCTCGTCCAAAAGATTTATCTCATCAACATAAAGAACACCTCTGTGAGCTTCAGCAAGAAGACCAGGTTGAAAGACAGTAGTTCCTGATCTCACAGATGCTTCAACATCAACTGATCCAATTAGCCTATCCTCCGTAATACCAAGTGGAATCTGTCAAGGGAAAACCTGCAGGGTTAGTTCAACAAACAAGGGTATGGCGAAAGTATTAAAAAATAATCTGGTGCAGTATACCTGCACAAAAGGTGTATTGACAATCTCAGTCTTCGCCTTACCATCAGTATCATATTGAACTCGGTCAGCTAAACCACCCTCCCATCTGCCATAAGCAGAAAACAATCAAGTCAGTTGACCTGGACAAGTGACAAGCACTTCAGAAATGAAAGTGAACAATCATAATAGTAGTTGGTTTAAAACTTCTGGGGTGAAACAAAGAATTTTAATGCTTAAAGCAGTTCTCCTGAAAGCATTATTAGATTGAGCATTCAGGAACCTTACTCTTCTGGGAAGTTAGGGTCAGCATTTGCAGTCGAGCCTACAACCACTTCAATAGGTGGAAGCATAGCATGCAAGCCACGAGCCATCACCGTCTTTGCTGTCCCACGCTTCCCTGAGATAGCGATGCCTCCAATCTCACAATCAATTGCCCCAAGCAGCAGAGCAGTTTTAATTGCATCCTGGAACACCACAACAGACTCAAAGTTAGAACAAAAACAAGGACCTCCATAATTCAACGCCGGAAACACTTGAAGGAAAACCAAAGCTCGAAACTGATTATTTGTGTTAGTTTATTACTTTATTTCAGCTTCAAAGAACATCACTGCAGAATAACTCATGGTAAAAAAGCATAAGGCTCCCTCAGAACGCAGGGATTTTATGGGAGTTTCATGGGAATTAGTTCAATTCCGGTGAAAACCTTTCAAAAATTCCCCCATTCCAAAGGAGGCCATAATATTTCTGCAATCGCCTTGACTTGATGTAAAATCTGTACTGATAGCTACATGTACACTGATTCGCTGAGTCTACTCGAAGTGACACACTAATACACACTACTGTGGTCGCTTACACTAGCACGAGATACAACAAAACCGAAATGCATTTGTTGAATCGCCCGTGTAACTCCATTCGCACGACGAAATGCGTCAAATCCCACAACGAGGGCAACCGCTACTCAGCACTTCAGCAGCTCCAATGCGGGTAATCTATGCAGAGAGGTGCTCACCTGCCCGACGACGGCAGCCAAGGGGAAATACTCCCTCCCGTAGTTCTGCCCGACGACGCCCCTCGCCAAGGGGACGGCCCCGTTGGTGGAGTCGAGGACCTCGGAGGGCGCCGCCGAGGCCGTGGCCGCGAGGCGAGCCGGGGGAGGAGCCTCTCTCAGCCGGACTCCGCGGGAGTAGGCGGAGTGGGACGTGGGGAGGCGGTGGCGAGGCGGGAGGCGCGTGAGGGAGGCGGAGAGCGCGGTGGCCATCGCCACGGAGGGAGGCCGAGGTGCCGCGTGCGTGGGTGAGCGCTATCGCTTCCTCTTATCTGGTTGGCTCCCGGGGGATTCGCATCGCGCCCGAGCGGGTCAAGCCGGGGTGAAGGAAGATCGCGGGACGGCCGTCCGATTGAAAATGGAAGATCGTCGTGATGTACAGTGTTTAAAAAACGTCCACTAGGCTACCTAGATGGCGCCTAGGCGCTAAACGCTAGCACTCCGCTTCGCTTTTGGCCACGGTCTAGGCGGTCTTTAGCTGACTAGCTGTCACAGGCTGCCAACGGCCCATGCGGCCATTAGACATCGGAAAATTTAATTATTTATCAATTTAAAAATGTCACCTACGCTATCTTCTACTTTTCTTCCATTTTACAGCCACGAGTATCGTCTCACCGTCATGTGACGGCAAGTCAGTGTCCCTCATGGCCAAATAACATGAATTTACTATTTTATCTCTGCCCCTATTTAATAACACGTGGCTTTGAATAAGGACATGGATAAAATGGTAAATTCACATTATTTGGTTATGCGGGACACTGACTTAGCAACCGCATGGCGGTGAGTGCTGAGATGGCACTCGTAGCTGCAAAATAAAAAAATAGATAACTTATGGTAAGAGTGGTAAAAAATTAATTGCAACATAGAAGATACCATTTGAGCAGGTATTATTTTTTAGAGTGACAAATAGTTAAAAAAATTTTAGACATTAACAATGCAGACACGCAGCAGCCAACTAAGCTAGCCAATCGATCAAGCCACCGTGCTACGCTTATGAGTTGATAAGCCCTCGTGTACGAGCTGCTTCGCCACCCGCTGGTGGCAATGTACCCCGGCGTGGTGGCGCCACCACCTGCTACATCATTGCGCTCTTGCGTCACCGGTCGCTAGTGCTCGTGTCGCTGCGCCCTAACACCAGCCCTAACACCCCCGCCCGTTCATGTCATTGCGCCCCTCGTGTCGCCACCAGATCACACCGAGAGCCCAAACTCGCACCTAGGCTTGAGAGACCCTCACGGTGCTGCCTGCTGCCACGCTCGCACGAGGAGTCATATAAAAAGGTGTATTATGTAAAACCAAAAACCAAATAAATCGAACCAAAATATTTTGATTGTTCGGCTTTTTATATTATGCTTTTTTGTTAGGTTTATATTTTTTTGAAAACCAAAATTATTATAAACCGACTGTCCATCCATCCTAGTTGTCCCTAACCGTTTGCGTGCCCTAAAATTACATTAACACTGATTAATCATCTGGATAATCGGCAAAGCTAGATGGCTTTTGATGCTTCATTTATGTAATACGAATGGGAGTTACCAATATCTGGTACACAACTGTGAATCTCGAAAACATATACTTAATGATTAATGATCGTTCAATTTAAGAATAGTAGAAGTATATTAGATTTATGTAATTTTTATACATTTAGATCTCCAAACAAGTGCATTCACACACACACACACACGTAATGTCAGATTACTGTACAATTCTGAATAATCGTATATATTCTGCTGAGTCATTTTTGTTACACACTCTCCATCCAACTCGGTATTATGGTGGAAACTAAATTGCCATTATTGCAATTTGCACGTACCAAGAAAACTGAAATGCTCAAAATTTTTTATAAATAGTATTTTTTTACGAAATTTCATTATGATATGTGATCTCAAAAAATTATAAAAATAACCATCTATCAATCATTGAGATGTCGACAGAGTCTCTGTACTGTCGACGGAGACGTTGACTTCTCTCTATTGACAGATAGACCATCAACAGAGGCCCTCGCCACGTGGCCACGCGTTAGTTCGCCAACGCGCCCGCGTCGCTCCGCCCAGCCACGCCCGTGCTCGTGTCGGCTCCCGCCACCTCGCCTCGCGCGCCACCTAGTCCGCCA
>KE372478.1:282174-292793 GCA_000418225.1 Zizania latifolia | reverse complement strand
CCTAGCCGGCTAGAGAGGGTGGAGGAGAAGGTGGAGAGGTGGGAGGAGGAAGAAGGTGGGAGGACAAACACCCAAACAATTCTGAAAATGATTTGCAATTAGCTCAAAATCCTCAAGTCATTACAAGAGGGGTTACCCCTTATATAGCCCAAGTAGACCATGGGGAGAGACACAACTGACCCTTTCGTGAATGTTCACTACAGGCTCCGGCCCACAGGGCAAAAACGTAAAATGACACTACATATATTTATTCGGTGCCGAACTTTTCGTAGCCGTCACGACACCGCTATCTTTAACGTTTTCTCCACTTTTCCGTTAATGAGTGACGGTTTTAAGCCAAAGCCGTCAAAGCGCCCGTCGCCCTCGCACCGTGCACCCGGATTGGACCGACTCGACCCCGCAGCTCCTCAGCCCGGCAATCGGTCGTCCGTGTACCTGAGCCGCATCGGTCAACACCACGACGAGTCACGTCCGCTTGCCGCCTTTGCTCCATGTACCCAGATTGGACCGCCACGATCTCACGACTCCTCAGTCCCACGATCGTCCGTCCGTGTACCTGAGTCACACGGGCAACACCACGGCAAGTCACTGCCTCTCCTCAGAGGACTTCTCTCATCTTCATCTTCAGCACATCTTCTCTTTTCCCGTTGACAATCACTCATCATCCCCATGGTATTCACTATGGCTCCTCAATACCTTGCGAGGCACGCCTACCGGGGGGTGAGGTAGTTCCAGTGCCTCAAGACAATGAGACGGTCGTCTTTGAAGCTTTCTTTGAGGCCGAGCTTAGACTCCCTGCTTCACAACTGTTGGGGGAGGTGTTGCAAATATTCCACCTCAAGCTCCCCCAACTGTCACCGAACGCAGTGGTGAGGTTGGCTATTTTTGAGTAGGCAATGAGAGCCGAAGGGTGCGAGGGTCGAGCGGACATCTTCGCCGTCCTCCACGAAGCTAACTGCCAGCCGAAGCGGCGGCCTCAGAGCTATAACTCGATAAAGCTGCTGGGCTTCGGGAGCGTGAACTTCTAGCTCCGAGAAGAGTACACGGAGATATTCCTGGCGAAGGCCTCGAACGAATGGTGGTACATGAAGTGGGAGCAGAAGTGGTTCTACGTGTCAGTTGGCGATGATGCTCCTCTTCGGTTCACCAACTCCCCCATCGCGTATTGCCACCACGCTGAAGGGGCATTGAGCAGGCCGATGCTAGAGTCCCGCATTTAGCTTCTGAAGCTGATTGTGATGGAAATATGCCCAAGAGAATTCAAGGGGAACCAAAAGTTCTGGCCTAAGGCCAGAACTTTCGGGCTCTGGTGTAACCAAAAGTTCCGGTTCAACCGGAAGTTCCAGATCAGCCCCAGTTTTGGTTTCTGGAAGAACCGAAAGTTTCGGTTGGACCGGAAGTTCTGGGCCTGCCTGAAAGGTGAATTCTGGATGAACCGGAAGTTCCAGGTCAAAATAAATTTGATACAGAATGTTATTTTCAAAAGTTCCGGTTAGACCGGAAATTCTGGTTGAACCGGAAGTTCTGGACTGAAATAAATTCATACAGAAGGTTATTTTCGGAAGTTTCGAGCCTGGACCAGAACTTTCGGGCTAGACGAATAGATTAGATCTGTTGGGCTTTAATACTGATTAAAGGCCCATGAGAAGGCATTATATAAGGAGAGGAGAGGTTAGGACGAAAAGACTGTTGCTGCTGCTGCTTCACCTTAACCCTAGCCGCCACCTCCTCCTGGCCGAACCCGCTATGGTCGTCTCTCCCCTAACTTCCTGCGTGGTACTAGTATACTAGCGTGAAGTGATCATATCCTTGTACGTGTGGATACCGTAGAGGCACCGCTGCTACTACGGTGCTGATCTTCCCGTGGAGATCGCCGGACTACGTCGTCTTCATCGTCGACAAACGGACGGAACTGAGCAGAGCCGATCGAGAACGCGCTTCATCAACTCTACTTCCACTGCCTTAGCGTGTCTCGTGGCTAGAGGTAATGATCTATGATCTCATTACACGCATGGTTTCTGGGCGAACGGGGTAAAATTTTTAAATTTAATGCTAGCGTAGGCTCCCCATAACTCAAAATTTTCGAAAAGTGGGAGCGCTTTAACCGAGTGTGGGATAAGCAAGGCGCTACTCCTCCCGATATGCCGGATCTGTCATCGAGTGGATGGACCTCGAAGAGGAAGCAAGCGACTGATGATGCCGAAGCCTCGCCCTGGGCTTCATGACAACAATGTGAGTCGTCGCCTACTTCGAGGCAGAAGACTAATGCTTCGACCGAGGGGGCGACAGAAGTAGCAGTCGAGGTCTAGGGACCGAGTGGAGCAGCTCCCATGATATCGGACCCTCGGCCCTTGACTCTAGGAAGGGACTGGCCGGTCCACGATGCGGATGCATCACCGAGGGCCAGCATTCTAGAGGTTACTTTGGAGGATGTGGACGTCATCTTCCAGCCAGCCGGCCTTATGCCCTTCGCTTTCGCTTGGCCTCGAGGGTAAGCCTCCTTCGTACATTGTCCTTTGAAGCACCCTTTCGGCTCATTTTCCTACACATAACTCATACATGTTTTACCTTTTCCAGACTTCATCGCCGCCAATGACACGCAACATCGAGGTGGTGATGACGAGGCTAAAGACGAGAATGCGGAGAATGACTCCGATGAAGAGCATACGGAGAGTGACTCCGAAGGTGGGTCGCTCCGAGGATGGCGATGGTGGAGGTGACCATGATGGTGCCCCGCACGCCGAGACCCCTCAAGACGTGCCTCCGTCGTCCGAGGCTGGAGGCTCGGATGGTTCAGACCAAAGGGTCCCCTTCCTCCGGGCCTATCTTCCTTCTAGAGGGGCACTGGATGGGCTCCTGGAGCCCTTCATGCAGGCACACTGGGACATCACTCGGAGTGAACTGGTGTCTGCTGCAGTGGGGTACCACCATAAGGACCTATCCTCGTCAGCCGAGAGGGCTCTGGCTTAGGTATAGAGTGCTTCAGACATGTCGTTCCTTTTCTCTTAGCTTATTCTCTGATTTTGCTTACTTTTTTTGTAGGTGCTCATCCTGATGAGGGCCGCATCGAGGGCGCTCAGCCGACATGAGGCTGAAGTTGAGCACATCGAATAGGACCTTCGGTAGCGTGCTTCGTCTGCCGAAGGGTGAGTTATTGAGCTAGAGGAGATGCTTCGTCGGGAGCATGAAGACCGGTGGCAAGCGGAGGCCGAAGCCCAAAGGCGCCTCGAATCGGAGGCCACAATGAAGGCCGAAATTGAGGGCCTTAAAGCCGAAAAGGCAAAGCTCGAGGATGAGCGCTCGGGTGTAGCAGCCACGCTTGACGGGACCATCGAGAAGCTTCGGGAGTCGATGGCCTACTTGGGAACCGTGAGCCGGGCTCAGAATTTTGGGGCCGCCGACCCTTTGGCTCTTCGAACAAGGTATCTTGAACAGGCGGCCTCCGCCCTCGAGAAGTCCATGGGTGGCTTCGCAGAGACCTCGGGAAAGGTAGCGGCCTAGAGCATCATGTAGGCCCTTCATGACTCTGGCTATAACCATCTTCGACGGTTAACCTCGATGCAAGACTTCCTCTTCTTGGGGTCGAGGATGTTTTCTCCGGCAGCAGAGGTGGGCGCAGCGTGGAGGGCCCTCCAAGATGTATGGAGGGATCAAGGAGGGCCTGCTTCGTAAGAGCTCATCGAGGAGGGTCACCGTCACACTCAGCAGCGTTCTTCGTCAGCTCCGCGAGTGCCGCCACCTCCCGCGCCTGCCCGCCCCGAGGTGTAGATTCTAGGCCTTTGTAAATGTTTTGATGTAAATATAATTGGCCTCAAAATATTTAATGAAACGGGAGCATTTTACACTTGTGTTCAGGATCGTGTTATAAATTCTGAGGGCGACGTCAAAGTACTTGAAGCCACCGAAGCCCTCCGCCACGAATGGGTAGTTTTTAAAGTAGCTAGATCCGAAGGTCGTACTTATTTTAAACTCCTTCGAGGTCCTAATGACGAAGTGCTAGCCGAAGTGGCTGAGGAGCTCTTAGCTTCGATCAAGACAGAGCCTACTCAGAGTTCGTCATCCTCATTAGATTTAATCGGTTTTGATGGAGCGGGGTCTAAACTCGGAGAGGGTCAGCCACCTCAGTAGCTGGAGGGGGCTGCTATAGAAGAATTAGATTTCTCTGCCTTTGACGCTCAGCCTCAAATGCTTCGTTCATGGGCCAACCTTCAAGAAGAGAGGAGGGCCAACAAACCTTCGAAGCGAGGTGGTTCAAGGCGCAAGCGAAGCCCTTTGAGCCAAGGTGGCCGACGTAGTGACGAGAGCTCCGGTAGTGGCTCGGAGCCTACATGGGGTCGTGGCCGAGCAAGGGGTATGTATTTCTTACTAGATCTTGATAGAGCTTATACATGAGATGTATTATAATTGACTCTATTGTATTCGGAGTATAGTTTATCGAGGTACTTTGTACTTTGTAACATTGAGACTTAATAAAGTTTTGTTATAACTTTTGTATTCGAAGTATACTCAGTGCCAATGTATATCGAAGTGCAGTTCGAGAGCATGCGTACTTACTGCCCCTTGCTCATGGCATGTGCGAATTTGCAGACGTGCCGCGAGTAATTTTCATGTGTTAGTGCAATGCTTCGATTTTTGCGAAGTAAGCTTATTTTCGAAGATGTAATTCAAAATTTCTGGGTACCTCGAATCTATCTCCAACATTTTTATGAAGCAGGGCTTCGTAATTTAGGTCACTTGGGACAGCTGGGTATGCCTTGAGCCACTTGCTTGGAGACAATCCCCAATATTTATACCACTTTGGGCCCGGAGGCGTTTTGAAGTGATAATGGTGGAACAGGTCACACCATATTTTTAGGGTCTGCAAAGGTACCCGAAGTCAGTGCCGTTAACCTTACTCGAGGAAGCTACCTTCGAGCATTGGGTTCTAGGCTTCACACTTAGAGCGTATTACACTCATGGGTATGTTAGACTTTGTTTTTCTCGCGTCGAGCCAGTGGCTTCGGGTAGCGGAAATGAGAGCACACTAGTCATGACTATCGAAGCTGTATTGTTGTGACGATGCGTCCATCGTCACTCCAATAGGTTCGAGGATGGGCTAGATGTGAACTTCTGTCCTCGGGGGATGTATGTTACCTTATGACGAAGCTTGCCTGTGCAAGATCTTTATTTGAAGATATTCATTATGACAAGCATGGTGCTTAATGCTATGTATAGTACCACCAGAGGTGCTCCGCATGCCAGGTGTGCTTTAACTCTTCTCCTTCAAGTGTAGTTAGCCGAAAGGACCTCGGTCGATTTGATCGGAGCACCACGAATGGGCCTTCCCATTTGTTACCTAGCTTGCCCGATGTGAGAACACTCCGTAGTATGAGGTGCCCTGGTTGTATAATGTTAGGCTTCACCTTCGGGTTATACCATGACTTCATTTATGTTTGATACTTCGATAGGTTAGCAACAGCCCTCAACCTTATTTCTTCTTGAAGGTCTAGTTACACCTCCCTCTCGGAGGTGTCCTCTGCCAGCTGAGTGCACAGTGACCCCCCCTTTAATTCTGTGGGTGTCATGGTCTCATCTCCGAATAGTAGCCAGAAGGGTGTAAATCCTGTCGACCGGGTCTGTGTAGTCCGAATGGACCATAGGATTTTTGGCAATTCTTTAGCCCATAAGCCCTTTGCGAGACCCACGATCCAGCGGTTGAGGCCTAATAAGATATTACAGTTGGCTCTTTCAACTACTGTTGACACCAGAAGTTAGACTGACGCGTCATCGACTAGGCAATCCAGGCGAAAAAGAGCCGATAGGCTTTAACAGGCGAAGTCTGGCTACGCGTGTCGTGGACGGATACTTCGTTTAGTAGTATTTCGATTAGTTAAATAAATTAGTTAGGATTCTGTGTTATTTCTAGATGATGTGTCAACCCGGCTATAAATATATAAGCCCGGGGCCATCACAAACACAATCAATCTTGTCAAACAAACCCTTCGGCGCATCGTCAACTTTTAGGTACATAGCATTAGGGTGATTCCCCGTTGGAGCTATGGCTACATCAGTTGAGTCCGATCTCTAGCTTTGACGGGGATAGCCTATTGGTAAACTGATTCATATGTTTATGGCTTTCTCGGTTAAGTCCGATACTGTAATCAGATGGAATAGGTTTGATAGTTATCGGTTAAATACATCGATTATCATTTATTCATTGTGCATTATAGTTTCAAATCTATGTATTTGCCAATTATGACGTGTTAGTGTCAATTTAGATTAGATCGTATGCCAATAGGTAACGGTACGCTATCTCGGTTAGGTCTAATCCGTGGCATTGGCGAGGTCGTATACGAGAAGATCTGGTTCGATAGGCTAAGATGTCGTTTGTCAGAGTTTTAGCCGATGAGTTGTCTATTACTTTGTTAATTGGATTTGTCATGATTTTTACGCCCTTGGTGACTTGTCTTTATGCTGCATCGGTTTAGTTTAAACTATAAAGATTGGTTAGTATTGGGTTATCATGTAGAAACCGATTGGTAGAGTTTACTGGTTATAGGTATCAATCTTGATGAATTACGATTCTCGTACGTGCTATCGTTGCCGATGCTGATAGGCTATCGCCGATAGCGTTAGGACATCTCACGCCCGTTTTCTTGTCAATTGCAGGATCAAAATTGACTAGCACGCTCATTTTACACCTTAGGGTTATTTAGGACCTCGGCTAGAGCTAAGTAGACACTTCTAGGCCTTCGAGTATGAAGACGTAGGAATACCTGTGATTTTAACATCAACAACTGCTCCGTTAGACTGCGGGTGCCGCACTATGGCGAAGCATAATTTGATGTCTAGCCCTTCGCAAAATTCTTTGAACGGCTCGGAGTCGAACTAAGTGCCATTATTGATCATCAACTGCCTGGGTACTCCGAAGCGGCATATTATGTTATGTCAAAATAACTTCTAGATATTGTTCGACGTTATTGCAGTTAATGCTTTGGTTTTCACCCATTTGGAGAAGTACTCGATGGCGACGACCGTGAATTTTAAATTGCCCTTCGCTCTTGGAAAGGCTCCAATCAGATCCATGCCCCAGCGAGCTAGGGGCCATACTGGAGCAATGACCTGCAGCGAAGTGGGTGGAAGATGACTTCGTCGTCCCATCCACTGGCACCCTTGGCAAGTGCGAACGAAGTTCTTGTCATCTGCAGTTATAGTGGGCCAGTAAAGCCCTTGGCGAAGTGTCTTTCCTGCAAGAGCTCGAGGTGCTAAATGGCTACCACACAGCCCTTCGTGAATCTCTCTAAGTGTGTCTTGACCTTTGGTTCTAGAGATGCAACGGAGTAGCGGAGCACATACTCCTGATTTGTACAGTTGATCGTTTATTATGTGATAATTTCGGACCCTGTACTTCAATCTTCGCAATTCAGGGCCTCCGGAAAGGTCCACTTCGTCTTTCAACATTGCTATAATTTGGCTTCGCTAGTCATCAGTCTGTACGCATAGCACTTCGATACCTTCTGGCATGAGTGTGGACAGTGCTGCTAGCACTTCGTAAAATACTCTGACCGCTGGCTCATGCCCTCTAGTTGCTGCTTTGGCTAAGGCATAAGCTTGCTGATTGTCAGCTCTCGGAATACTCTGAATTGAGATTTCTTTGAATGCTAATTCTGCCTTCCGCACTACGACGAGGTATCCTACGAGGTCAGGGTGCCGAGCTTGAAAACTTTTGTCAACATGACCTGCGACAACCTACGAATATGTTTTTACAATTACCTGTGCGGCACCTAGTGCTCGTGTCTTTTGAAGGCCTAACAACACGCCTTCGTACCCGGCCATATTATTCGTGGCTTTAAAATTTAGCTTTGCGAATATAGGGCCTTCTGGCCAGATGGAGAAATTATTACAGCTCTGGCACCCGCACCGGAGGCCTGATAAGCACCATCAGAATAGATAGTACAAATACCTTCGCATGGTGCCTTGGGCTGCCATGCAGCCGGAGGGGTCTACTCCGCAACAAAATCCGCTAAGATATGAGACTTGATCGTGGTTTGTGCAGTAAAAGTGATCCTGAAGGGTGCAAGTTCAACAGCCCACTTCCCAACGTAGCCTGTCGAATCCTTGTTGTGGAGCATATCTCTGAGCGGATATGACGCCGGCATAATAATATTATGTGCTAAAAAATAGTGCCGAAGCTTCCTTGAGGCTATAACAAGAGAATAGGTGATTTTTTCTAACTCTATATACCTCGTCTTTGCTCCGGACAAGGCTTCAGAAACGAAGTATATTAGCCTTTATACCAATTTGCCTTCAATGTGTGCTTCGCAGACTAGTACTGCGCTAACGGCGAAGGCTGTTGCTGCGAGGTATAATTGCAGTTCTTCTTCGAGAAGCGGGGTGGTGAGAGTAGCCAAGTCTGCAAGGTACAATTTTAAGCCGTCGAAGCTGGCTTGGCACTAAGGGGTCCAAATGAAATCTTCAGAGCCCTTCAGTGTTTTAAAGATAGACAGGCTTCGTTCAGCCAAACGCCCGAGAAACCTGCTTAGAGCAGCGAGATGGCCTGCGAGCTTTTAGACTTGCTTTAAATTCTCCGAAGGTCCCATTCGTTGCAATGCGCTGATTTGCGTGGGGCTAGCTTTGATCCTTTGACTCGAAACTAGATACCCCAGCAATTTCCTGGCTCAGGCTCTGAATACGCATTTTTTCTGGATTTAGCTGAATTCCAACCCTTCGTAAGCTTTCGAAGGTCTCGGCTAAATCCTTGCTGTGTATATTTTTTTGGCGTTTTTTATTACAATATCATCCATATATGCCTTAATATTTCTTCCTAGTTGATGGCCCAAGGCCTTCACATCATTCTAGAGAAGATAGCCCCAACATTTCGTAGGCCGAAGGACATTCGTACATAACAATATACCCCTAAAGGGGTGATAAAACTTGTCTTCTCTTGATCCTCTTGCTTGAGCCATACTTGATGGTAGCAAGAGTACGCATCAAGGAAGCTTACCAACTCAGAGCCCATAGTGGAATCTACAAGCTGGTCGATGCGAGATATGTGGTAGGGGTCACAGGGGCATATTTTATTTAACGAAGTGTAGTCGATACACATACGCCATTTTTTCATGTTCTTCTTTTTTATAAAAACCGGGTTCGATGGCCACTCTGAATGACTAATCTCCCGAATGACCCCTGCACAAAGTAACTTGTCCACTTCGACTTTGGCGAGGCTTGCCCTTTTGGTTGACAACTTTGTTGAGGCCTTGTCGTACTGGGCGAGCTCGAGGATTGACCAGCAAGGAGTGCTCGATAAAGCTTCGATCTACTCCTGGGATGTCTTCATCAGTCCAAGCGAAGACATCGAGGTTAGATCTTATGGTCCTCTCGAGTGAAGATAACTCTTCGGGGTCTAAATCGCCTCTGAATTTCAGGGGGTATTCGAGCCCCCCTTCGGTAATAGCTCGAGTGATTACTTCCCCATCAGGCTTAGGTTTGATAATTAGCCCACGATGGTCTTCCAGAAGTGTGCTGGCTTCGTCTTGTGCTTGTACGGAGTGTATTTGCCAGGCGTCGAGGGGCACAGTGTGACCGTACTCAACCCTTCGCGCTACACTTTGGTCTCCGAACATCGTAAGGACCCCCTTGAGTTGGGATCTTGACGCATAAATAATTGTGATGTGTGACTACTCTGAACTGGTTCAGAGTCCCCCTTCCGAGTATAGCATTGTAGGCATATGGGGCATCAACGACATCAAAGATTATTTCTTCAGTGCACGCGAGGTTGCCTTCGTCGAAAGTAACTTCAAGGCCTATCTGGCCCATTGCTTCAAGGGGCGGCCCATTGAACCCTTGTAGAGGCCATGCCATCGGAAGGAAGTGCTTCCAAGGAATGTACAGTTGGTCGAAGGGATGCATGAATATAATGTCTATAGAGCTGCTCCCATTGACGAGCACTCACCGTACTTCGGTGCTGGCAATGTCGGCGGATATGATGAGGGGGTCCGCGTGCAGAAACTTGATGCCAACCGCGTCTTCGGTGGTGAAGGAAATGGGTACATGAGCCCACTCCAGCATCGTCGTGGCCGAGGACGAGGTACCGATATGTCCCATTTCACAGACATACTCGCGTCTCTGCCTATTGGATAGGTTCCCAAGTGCTCCCTCGCCAGAAATCAAGAGCACTACTCGCTTTGGGGGCCCCGATGCGTTCTCCATCTTCGGGGGTGGCATAGCATTTGTCACCGGGACTCGGGGTTACAGTTTGTTCAGCTTAGCATGGGCCATGGCCTGAACTTATTTTGGGGGGGGGCGGCTTTGGGGACTCGATCTGTCGTCCCTCTGCTGACAGTCCGCTCGAGGTAATCGCCCTATAGGACCAAAATGGCCTTGCAGGTGTTAGTGTTGTGGCTGCGGTTGGCTTCATGCACATTATAGAAGAAATTTTGACCCAGGGCGAGGGGTCCGACTGCTAGCCTCAGTCCGGTGCCTCGGTCGTGCCCCTCGCCTTGCTGGAACTTTGGGGGTTGGGGCCCGACAATGTTTAGTACTTCGCTTCAGAAGTGCTTTTTGCTTCTTCTGGATTCAGGGGCCCTAGCTTCCACATATGCCGGCTTCGGTGGACTCGGAGCCCGCACCTCCGATGCCTA
>KE372478.1:260127-279922 GCA_000418225.1 Zizania latifolia | reverse complement strand
ATTGAGATTATGTTTCAACTTTTTAATCATAATCTCTCCAAACTAATCAAGTATGATATGTTTGAACTTTTAATAGTTTTTTAAGTATGACTTCTTGCTAATCTAACCCAATCCCCGAACTGTTCATCACGAGCTCGACCAGATGGGCCCACTCCTCGTTTGTGTTACGTTTTAAAGTTAAAAATATGCTATTAATTAATAAAAATTTTATAGTTTAAAAATATATTATCAGTTTATATCACCTAAGTATTACGGAGTAGTATTTTTCAAATTAACTGGAAATTTTCGCTTGTTTCTTCCCCTCCAAGCCGAAGCAACCTGCAACCAGAGGGACCCACAAAGCGCGAGCCGGCCACCCGATGGCCCCCACATCCTGACGCGCAGCGCGACGCCGACGCCACACGCCACAGCACCACGCCCAAATCCCCCAAAACCCTAGCGCGGAGGAACGGAGAGGAGGCGCGCCATGGCGGCGGTTGCGGCGGCAGCGGCGAACCTGGCGGGCAAGCAGGGCGTGCGGGTCGTCGTCATCGGCGATCCGGGCACCGGCAAGTCCAGCCTCGTCGTCTCCGTTGCTACCGAGCAGTTCCGCGAGAACGTCCCCCGGGTCATGCCACTCACCCGCCTCCCCGCCGACTACTTCCCCGACCGAGTACCCATCACCATCGTCGACACCTCCTCTAGGTCCGTCAGCCCCTTCCCGTCCTCGCGCTAGATCGCGTCCGCGGCCAGTCGCGCTCGCGAATCGGTTGTTTTGTTGGTAGATTTGTGGATTCCGTTGCGGCCTTGTTTGTGCGGGTGCTGATTCCATTCATGCTTTGCGTGCCCGTGTGGATGCAGTCCTGAGCACAAGCAGAAGCTGATCGCCGAATGCCAGGCGGCGGACGCAGTGGTGCTCACGTACGCCTGCGACAGGCCCACGACTCTGGAGCGGCTCAGCACATTTTGGCTCCCCGAGCTCCGGCGCCTCCAGGTTCGTGGTGTAGGATTGGATCGGCTGTGATGGTTGGTTTTGTGGGCTGCCCGATGTGATTTTTGTGTTGTTTGCTGTTTGTGTGGCGCAGGTAAAGGCACCTGTGATCGTTGTGGGGTGTAAGCTGGACCTTAGGGACGAGCAGCAGGTCAGCCTCGAGCAGGTGATGGCGCCCATCATGCAGGCATTTCGAGAGATTGAGACCTGCATCGAGTGCTCTGCGCTTCGCCAGATCCAGGTAAAATGTGTGCACTCATAATACCTTCTATTGGACATTCATTAATTGGCCAAGCTGAATTGGGCATACTCACTTCTGGTACAACGAAACATGTTGTTATGGTTATAGCCATAAGTTTATAACAAGATCCTAATGCTGTTGTATTCTGGAAATATACTTGGTGTAATTTGATCGTTCAACTGTTTTACTATGCACTTGATAATTTTATTTCATGCATTACTGAGATAGAATTCCAAATATTTTGCTAAGTTTGGATTGACTAGAATTGTGTATGAATGTTTGCAGGTGCCTGAAGTCTTCTACTATGCCCAAAAGGCAGTGCTTCACCCAACAGCTCCTCTATTTGATCAAGAGTTACAATCTCTAAAGCCACGGTGTGTGAGAGCTTTGAAGCGGATATTTATTCTATGTGACCATGACAGGGATGGAGCACTCAGTGATGTGGAGCTCAATGACTTCCAGGTTTGTATTCATGGAGGCTGCCTTGCCTTCTTTGGCTAGCATAGGGCCAGGCCAACTAATTTTTTTGTTGTCATTCTGTTATTTGTGGTGTTGATAACAATCTCTTTTGGTTGTTTATAGGTCAAATGCTTCAATGCTCCTCTCCAGCCTACTGAAATTTCTGGAGTGAAGAGAGTAGTTCAAGAGAAGATGCCTGAAGGCGTGAATGACCATGGCCTTACCTTGACTGGATTCCTTTTCCTTCATGCTCTTTTTATTGAGAAAGGACGACTGGAAACTACGTGGACTGTACTAAGAAAGTTTGGCTATGATAATGAAATCAAGCTTAGGGATGACCTTATTCCAACAACTAAACGAGCTCCTGATCAAGTAAATGTGTTGTTTTGTGCTTTCTGCCATTCAAATTTTTTATTCATGTTGAAGTTAGATAGTTTTTAGATGTGCATGATGTTTAGGATCAATGATTTGGGAGTTTCTGTGGTTTCATGTATTAAAACTGATGATCAAATGTATGCTGAGAGTGGTGTTAGAGCTTAATTTGTTCAACCGTAGTGCTCTTTATACCATTATTCCATTAACTGCAGAAATTGATATTTTATTGTTCTATTTGTTCTTTCTCATTTTGCTCCCACCCTTTGTTATGTATCTTTGTTGCTTACTACTGTAGTGGAACAACCCCACTCTTAGGAACAGTGTACTTCTTAGGTCGCTCTAAAAGATTTTATGCATTTTATCATAGTTGTTAAGGCGTCGCCTAATCGACGATTAGGTGTTCAGGCGGTCGGCCGCCGACGCCACGGCCGATGACTCACCTCATCGGAGTGCGGCGTTCGCCTTAGTAGATATGGCGCCCGCCTAATCGTGTTTGGTGTCGTGCGGACGCCATATTTCTTCACATGGACGCCAGACGGCGGCGGCAATGGAGACTGGAACTTCTGTTGAGACTAAAACGTTCTGGAATTAAATTTCTGCATTATAAAAAATAACTGTGATATATGGCTGTCATTGTATATTTCTGTGAAGCGAGTATGGCGTCGCCTCGCCGCACGCCATACTCGCCTAAACGGTGTGAAGGTGGTCTCGCGCCTTGCCTCGCTGCGCCGCCATAACAACTATGCATTTTATTAATTATGTAATAGGGTATGCTACATGGGAGGGCAAGGGAATTCCTCTGCCATGTACATATAGTCATATAGTCTATGAGGGGTAGGGATGGGGGGCTCTCTCCACCCCTCCCACAGTTTTCATTATTGAGACTGCATGTAACTCCTTGATTCTTGAGCAATAAAAACACACATTAGCAGCTCCTCTTCTAACTTCCCCTTATTTATCCCTGGAGGCTGACATATCTGAGAAAGGGTGCCTATAATCTACCCCTAATATCATCACTAATGTAGTTACTTTAATTGTTGATTCCAATAGTATGCTGGGTATTGTGCTGTTAACGTCAGTAAGCATTCATATGCATGATTTATCATACTTCTGATTCATGATATATTTTGTTGATATTAAATTTAATGTCAGCATCAACCTTTTTCCTTACAGACTCTGGAGTTGACAAGTGAAGTCATCAATTTCTTGAGAGGAATTTTCAATATGTTTGACACAGATAATGTATGTTAACACATTGATAGACAGTAATTTTATGCTGTGTGAATGTTAGTTAACTCTTTGTTCTTAACATTTTATTTTACTGACAAGTGTCATTTTATATTGATTAGTTGAAAATACCTTTTTGTATTATTTCTAGGATGAAGCTTTGCTACCTGCTGAGCTGGAGGATCTTTTTTCGACAGCACCTGAAAAGTAAGTTGATTGAAAGTTCTGTTGTGTTTGGATTGGCGCTGTAATTGTAAAAATAAATGGTTATTGTGTTATATTACCAAAGTTTGTTATGTAATCCTGTACTAATTTCTCCTATATGATTTGATGGATTGAGTTGTTATGATTGCATTTTCCTTATTGCTACTCTTATGTTGATATTTCAGCCCATGGTCATCTAATGCATATAAGGACTGTGCTGAAAAGAATGTCTTGGGTGGGTTGTCACTTGAAGGATTTCTCTCCAAGGTAGTCTCTCAAACTCAGCAAACTAAGCATGCTACTAATTATGGATAACACTGAGCAAAGGTATACCAATTGACAACCATGTACTATCGATTGATCTTCTATGCAAATTACTGTCTTGTTGATTGAGTTCAACATAACAAATGAAACCCTTTTTCTATTCAGAACTTCTATTTGGTATTTATTAGTGTAGTTGTCTTGTAGCATCATCTTAGTTTTTTCTTGCTTTGAGCCTTTGAGAAACTCAAATTGTTGTTCCATTAAACTGTATATGCATTGAGTTGGGACATTCTCACTATGCAAAATGATGGGTATTGTGGCCATAGCACATAGATTATCTTATTAGACTATGTTCCTCTGTTGATTAAGTATTCTACAATTGTAGTGGGCTCTTATGACACTTCTAGATCCAGCAAATAGTTTTGCCAACCTTGTATATGTTGGCTATTCGGGCGATTTTGGCTCAGCATTCACCACCACGAGGAAAAGGCGAGTTGATCGTAAGAAGCAGCAGACACAACGAAATGTTTTCCAGTGTTATGTTTTTGGTCCCAAAGGTGCTGGAAAGACTGCTTTGCTACAATCATTCCTTGGAAGGTTCTCTATGCATTTCTGAGGATTTTACACGTGTACTTTCTGTCTTTCTTACCATGTTTATTTCTTATGATTCACGTGATTACCTTGTTGCAGGCAACCTTCTGATGCTCTGCCTACGAATGGCCAACAGATTGCAGCAAATTCTGTTGAACTGCCTGATGTAAGTGGTTAACAAGCTTTCTGCGCATCTTATTTTCACCATGTGGAAATACTGATAATTCTCCTGTGTACTTTGCTCTTTGTTATCATTGTACTGGGCTACTGGCCAACATATTATGTGAAACCAAGTATTGCAGTTTGATGATAATGAACAGGCATTTTATAGCCTATCACCAGTAAAAGGTCCTTTCGATAATAGTTATTTGCAAAAAAATGTTAGTGGTATACCATATACATCAGTCACACATTGTTATTTTCAATGTCGACATGTCTCAAATAAGTGCAGTTTGTATATTTTTCTTTTGCTAATTCTTAATTTTTAAAGATTGGTCTGACTGAATAATCTTTCTTTCTGAAGGGGACTAGAAAGACACTTGTATTTAGAGAGATTCCTGAAGATGATGTCAGATCAGTACTGACTGATAGGGAATCCTTGGCACCCTGTGATGTAGCAGTATTTGTTTATGATAGGTATGCATTCTGCCAAATTAGTGTCCTATTTATTTGTGGAGAAATATTACAGTTCTTGAGGAGGTACTAACTTTTTAGTGTTAATTTTGGTACCTCTCAGTACCTTTACATAATTAGAGGTACCAAAATTCACAATAGCAATGTGATACCTCCTCAAAGACCGTAAAATCAATCTTATTTATGAGTTGTGGCCCAGAAATGTCTCAGTACACAGTTTTAAGTAACTGAGTTCTTTCCCTGTTACTGGTAGCAATTTAGCTTGTATATAATCATGGGATGAATTAATCTTGGCTATTGCTATAGCCTATATGTGTCATGGTTTTGGAGAGTTGGAAAAACCAAAGTTTATTACCCCTGTTTCTGACAGTTGACTATTTAGTATCAGGCTCATTATTCTTACAAGGTGGTAGAAAATATAATAATATCAAGAAATCTGTTTTTTTCCTCCCGAGATGAAGCAATCTCAGTAGCTACACACATCGATCTTGTTCTCCTGATATATATTTTTTTATTTGAATTTTATATGATTTTCTGTACCCTAAATGTGGCACCTGTTGAAATTGCAGTTGTGATGAATTTTCTTGGCAAAGAGCAAGGGACTTGCTTGTGCAAGTGGCTATACATGGAGAGAACACTGGCTACGAAGTTCCTTGTCTGATAATTGCTGCTAAGGATGATCTTGACCAATCTCCACTGGCTTTACAGGAATCAACCAGAGTAAGCTTGAAATGCACTCTACATTCATTATCAGTTTGCCAAATTTTCTCTCTGAAAATCATTTGCCATTTTTCTTGTCATAGTTGGCACTAGAACCAGATATTCAATTTGTTTTATTTTACTGGCAAAGTTGTCTGATTGAAGAACCAGACATTTGAATTGAGAACCAGTTATAGTTTGGAAGTTTTTGTTTTTCTTTACATATGTGAAGATATTATTACTTCCCACTATGCTTCTACTATTTTTTGCTTATGTCATAAGCCAAATTAACAAAAGGGAAGATGGGCACTACTAGTCCTATATTTAGGGCGTGTTTGTTAGAACTCCAACTCCTGATTCTCAATTTCTCATCATGTAGAGCAGAAGTCAAACCAAGCAATTTCTGGATCCAAATTTTTTGAGCATGGAGCAGTAGGATCTGCTCCACGAAGCCAATGTGGAACTACCTTTTTCCAGCTCCACAACTCCAATTCACTCTAGATTTGGAGCCCTACTAAACACCCCCCTTAGGCAGAGCAGCAGGGTATGATGATTGTTTCTGTGGCTTTGAAGCATAAGTCCTGGTAACGGTGTTGTTATTACTAGGTGTAAACATGGCCTTGATATTTTACATGTTTGGATCACCTTTTGGAAAACAGCTGGGAGATAGAAGTGTTTGGCCTTTCTGGAATTATTTCTTATGTCAACTAATTACAGTTTAATCTTGGAAATTCTTTAATATGCAGGTTACCTAGTCCTGCTGCAATCTATTAAATCGATAAAAATGTAATTCGGAAATATTTATCATTATTGGCAAGTTTGTTTATGTGATGTTTGTGCAAGTGGTTCTCTCAACTTTGCTATAGCCCACAGTTCTCTATTCAACTATGGATTACTTCATTCCTTTTAGTTGTCTCTGTTAATTAACCATTAAATTATGTACTTTCAGGTGAGCCAAGACATGGGAATTGAAACACCAATTCCTATCAGCGTGAGGTTGAAAGACTTGAACAATATTTTCTGCAGAATAGTCCATGCTGCGCAGCAGCCCCATTTGAGCATTCCAGAGACTGAAGCTGGGAAAACGCGGAGGCAATATCGTCAACTTCTGAATCGTTCCCTTATGGTTGTCTCAGGTATGCCAGTTCACGCTCAGTCTTGTTGTGTTCTACTCTTAAAACATTGTGCCAAATATACTGCAAGTAAGAGGACTGGTATTTGGTATGTAGTAAGAAAATAGATATATCAGCTCAATAAAGCTACTAGGAAATTAATAATGATATAAAATGATTTTTATGGAATTGGGTGGGGTGGGGTGGGGTGGGGCGTGGGGGGGGCGCTGGCTGTCAGCGGGCACTGATGTGTGCACAGTTGATTATATTTTTGTATGTAATGTTTGGAACTATACATCAATGTGAAGTCCTTGAGTTCTAACTCAACTGATACTGTACTAATAATTTGCAGTTGGAGCTGCCGTTGCAGTTGTGGGAATAGCTGCTTACCGGGTTTATGCAGCTAGGAAGAACTCATCGTCTTGAAGCTCTCCTGGACGGATGAAATAAAGTTCTACCTGCGTTTCACTGCCCATCAACCTGATCGTCGAGATTATTTATACAGCTTTCTGAGCTTCATAACGTGAAACTTTTGTACTGAAAAAACGGTTTTTTGTACAGATGTGTATTCAGCAATGGATCGTTCTGCATATTGAATTTCGAATTTTACGACAGTATTTTGGCAGTTAAAATTTATATGATGTAGCTGAGAGAGACTGGTGTGACCAAATTAGTTCTGCCAAAAATATAAGTACTGCCGTAAGTTTTGCTCTCCAGTCAAATGTACTGTTAGTAGCGTATTGCTTGATTATTTAAGATGGAAGGTATATGAAGCTGAGGTTTATGATAATTATTTAAGGCTTCAAATAAATAAATTTAATGATAAAATGGTAAATGGTTCTGAAATATTGTTTGATATTTTTTAGTTTTTTTTGAAAAATCGCATCGTTTGAAAGATCGGAAGGGTGCTCGTCTATAAGCTATACGACGTGTTAAAACGAGCGGCCCTTGAAGGGCTAAGTCTTGGATGCTTAGACCTTTAGGGCTTTTTTGGATTAAAAAATTTGTAGGAATTTTAAAGTATTTAAATTATTTGAAGTTTTTTCTATCTAGTTTATTTGGAATATAGGATTGAAACCTGAAAATTTTCTATTAATTACTTTCCTTCATCCTTAGTTTCATAAGAAATTATATATGAGCTTAAACCTCATTTTATATTTTATTTTTTATTTGAGAAGTTTAATGTATCTTCTCATTGTCTCTCTTTTTTCTATGTTTATTTTTTCATGAACTATCTAAACACATTATTTTTTCTAGATTCTTGTGCGATTCTATATAGGGCATTTTGATCATACTTTTTTATTTTAGTGTTTCTTAAATCATGTATTTATGTACTTTAAATGAGCCCTTATTTTAGTGAATCGGTACGGTTCTTCTGGCATTGAGGATTCTCTGCCAAATTGTCTTTTGGTTCGGAGTTGTGTTACTGGATTTGGTTTCCAATTTACTTCAACAACGATGGGTGATTAACTTTCCTTTGAATCTTTCTCGCGAATGATTTTAAGCCGACGGTTGAGCACCTAGGTTTAATCTTCATTTGCAAGAAGTTGTAAAGAAAGAGGAGCAAGAAGTTGTAAAGAAAGAGGTATTGGAACATAAACCATACATCTAAATTTGTGTAGGTAGAAATTTTTTGGAAATTACCCTGTATGCTAATTGCATGGATGAGTGGATGTTGTATATAGATGACTTGAAGTTGACGAGAACTGTTGCATAAAGGACTACATGTCCCTAACATATAGCCGATAAATTACTATACAATGATCTAGCAATAAATTTTAATCTTTTAATCAGTTTTTCGGCTAGTCCATTCTGTGTGTAGACATGTTATACATAATGTTCAACTTTGATCCCTATGCTAATGCAATAACCATTAAATGCTTTGGAAATGAATTCCCTGGCGTTGTCCATTATGATGGACTTCACTCGATTTTCAGAAGATGTGTTCCGAATTTATATGATCTACGAGATCAATTTTTTGAATTTATATGGTGGATAATAGATATACATACGATCACTTCAAGGATGATTTTATTAATACTATGAAGTACCTAAAAGGATCAAATAGTGGCTAAATAGGACCACAAATATCATTCTAGATTCGATCCCGATGGCACATGCTAGGCACACAAAATCTGTTTGATTTGGAAATTTTTTTACATTTATGCTATATCCTTGTGAGTTAGTAATTATGCTCCTCATCATTCTAAGACCGAGGTGATCCAATCAATCATGCCAAAGAGAGAACAATTCCGTACTATGGAAAATAATCTTCAAGATAATGAACACCTCGGGAGTTCTAACGCGAGTGTAATACAATCCGCTCGCTGCTTATAGAGGGAAGTTTTTCTAGTGTTCTTACTTCACTTTCACACTTAGTGATGAGTAGATATTTTTTACCATCTTCTTTACCGGTTTCTACATGAAAACTATTACCGTGAATATCTTTGAAGCTTAAAAGATTTCTAGTGGATTCAAGATACAACAATACTTCATTGTGTAAAGTTGTCCCCATTAGTAATATGACTAGCATTTTCAAAGCCTACCATGCTCATAATTTTTCCAGTATTTCTTCTAATGGTTTGGAAATATTACTTCTCTTTGAATATAGTATTTGCGGATCCGCTGTCCATAATACATACTCTCTCCATCGTGGGCGCCACACAAAATTGTAGAATAAAGAATTAATTAATTACATATATGAGGAAGAAAACAACAAAGATAAATAAATGCTTTAATGAATATTGGAATAATGTGCTAGCAAAATTTGTTCTGCTAGAGCTTATAAATATTCAGTTTCTACTATCTAACTATGATGACATAAATACTCTAATTCTAGATAGAGTCTACAAAAATCTAGCCACTTTTCTGCTTTAATGGCTTTTTTCAACTTCTTCATCTATGGTGGCACTATTAGACTCAACATCTATCATGGAGATGTCATCAATCAAGAGGTCAGAGACATTGCTGCCTACCATGGGAGATAATACATTCTTGATCATGAGGGTGTCATTGTTCACTGCAATGGCGAGGTGACCTTCGGGTTGTCCCTTCTTTTTATGATATTCATCCACAATGTGTTTCGGAGTTTTGTAAATCTGGGACCAATGACCCAGACGTCGCACTTGTAGTACGTTTGGTCCTGCTCACTATATAGCTTAGCGTTCTTCTTGGTCGCTTTGCCATTCTCATCACCGGACTTGGATTTGTATGTCTTTTTGCCTCTCCTACCCGTTTCTTTTGGTAGGGTTTGCGCACCTTGTAGGAACTTGCATTGACTTCTAGGCTATTATTTTTTCTATGCGGTTGCGAAATAAAGTTCTTTAGAATTTCATCATGAACCTTACTGAGCTGCAATACATCAATTAATTATAAATACTTAATGTATTTTGACTGATGGTGGTTGCGTGTAGATTCTGTCGCGTTCGGGTGGAAGGTAGAGAGTCTTTTCAATTTTCTCCTCATATGAGATCTTTTTCCCGTAGAGACTCAGTAGCGTGCATATTTGGTGTATAGTGGAGTTATACTCTCGAACATACTTAAAATCATAAAACCGGAGTCATATCCATTTTTGCTTTGCTAGAGGCTTGATGGTGTACTTTAGGCACTTGAAATGCTCTTTCAGGTCGTTCCATAGTGCTCTTGCTTTCGTCATAGCCATGTACTCATCCTTTAATGTGGGGAGAGATGGTGCTGAAGAAAATTAAGTGCATGGTCATTTTTTTTCCAGCACGAGGGCATGTGCATTGTTGTCCGGCTAATGGCGTTGCGGAACTTTTTTGGCTCCATGTACAATCCAGACATTCGATGCTTATATCAGATAGTTACGGTTATCTGCACTTAGCTAGCTCAGCGAACTCTTTGGTCGCGATGCCAGTCATCTACAATTAATGATGCACACATGATCGCCAGTAATATTGCATCAAAATGCTAAATAGAGAAAAAAGAATAAAATGCTATAAATTATTCAATATTTTTTATGCTATATAACAAATGCATGACATGCAATTGAATGGTAGAGCATAGAAAAATTGCTCAAAGAAAAAACGGATGCGGAATTCTGATTCTGGAGGCTCTTTTATTCGAGCAAAATGTATTTCCAGAATTTTCAACGAATTCGAGACCCCGTGCAAAATTCTCATTTCCTATATGATTTTTCTAAAGTCTAAGGGCCTATTTGCAAAAATGCTTTTGTTCTGTGCGGCAATGCAGCCCGTTGGGGGGCTGGCACCTGCGGCTAGGACAATAATACTCTTAAGAAAGAAACAACCCTTATTAAGAAGAAAACAATCTTTATTCAGAAGAAAATCTAAGATTGAGATATACTCACTTCTTCCATATATTCTCGAGTTTCTAATCATATTACATGCTAAATCTAGATATTAGCAAGATCAAACCGAGTATGCCATACGCCCTAACTTATAGGAGTTAACAGCAATCTGAATTCTTTTTCATAGAGGAAAATAAAAGAAGAGGAGCTGGAAGGAAATGGTGTAAGACCAGACAGGTGATAGGTGATGATAGTCCTGAGTATCCTTCGTCAATGGCATGAACAAACATTCATATATGCTTCTATCCAACTCTACCTTCCCTCACCGAAGCTAGTATCTTGGTACAATACTTTTTCTGGGAAAAACAAAGAATACACAGACCTAAAATCAATGCTAATTAAAAGAAACAGGAGAAACACTACCCCAGGCACCTCCTCAAACAAATCTTTACAGATAATCACATAACACAAAAAGGAAAGAAGAAGCCCAGAACTAAGCAGCATTCTGGCAAACTGTACTCCGTTCTTGATTATCAAGAAAGGAATCACTCAGCAAGCACCTCCAAGTTCTGAGCTGACCATCCATACGACCGAATTAATGGTGGCTCGCCGGCTCGGGCGGCCATCAGCCAACGTGGAAGACTCCGATGTCCCCCGTCCGCAGGGCGCGCGCGACGGCGGTGGCCGCCATCAGGCACGACGACACCCACGCGGCGAGGACCGCCCACACCTTGTCCACGACGGACACCGCCATCGCCCACGGTATTGACATCCCGCCGCCGCCTCCTCTGCTTCCGCCTCTCCTCTCGTGGGCAAGAACTCCGGCGATTCAACGGGCACCTTCCGTGCATGGACCAGCAACAAGAATACCAGTCGTCGTCTCGACCACGAGATCCGCGAGGCCGGCGTGATCCCGGAGAAAGGGCCGCGACCCGTGCACCCACGTCACGGCGGTCTTTGCTGTTGCACTGGCTCGGATGGGACTGGATTAAATGGCGAAAACGAGAATCGCCTAACCCGGTTTCGCCCTTTTGCCCTTGTTCACGAGGCTAATGCTAAACAAGAAGAAGAATTTCTCGGAAAAAAAGTAAAAAAGAGAGAGAAGAAATAACGTGTAAATAATCTCTCTGACAATTATAAAGCCCCAGAAGCAACAGCCGATTATTGCCCAGACTTGCACACAACCACGCAAGTATACTAAACTATTATTATTGCTTGAATAAGATAGGATTTAATAGGGGCAGCTGAATAGTTAGTTGCCTCCTTCTCCTTCTCTCGTTTGCTATTCCTGCAATTAATCCTTCACCACCAAAATTCAACGAACACCTGTGTGGCGTGATCGATCCGGAGATAATATCATAATAATAATTTCGGAATTGTGACCGGTAGCGGTAGCCCAGTCAGTCCCCACAAAGGCAATTTGTATCTCAGCACCATGGGAGGAGTATGAGCTCTTCAGGGGAATGGGGCGGACAGATTTGGATCGACTATTATCGAATTCAGATTTGTCCCTGTATGGATATGAATTCATTGGATCCCATAAATACTCAAACTTTCAATGAATCTCTCACCTCACCTCAGGATTTGTGGGTTAAACGATAGATATATCTGATTTCATATAGAGCCTATGAATTGGTGAACCTATTGGTAAAAAATTGATTAGACCCTGCCCCGTCGGATTAACTAGCGCCGTTCATCGAGGGAAAAATAAAAAAAACTTGTCTCCATGCCAGTGTCATATACTCTTATCATCATGTGGTGTAATCCGCGCGAAGTTTGGTGAGGATTAGCGAATAATCAGAGCAGACACACACATGGCTCACGCAGAGCGGCTCTGATTCTCATCCTTTGCCTGTGCAGCTTCAATTTGTTATTACCACTTTGAGTTCCGCAGTTTTGCCGCTTTTAACGTTCGCTTCGCAAAATTATTACCCAGTGCATTGCATTCTTGATTTCCATGCTATTTTTTTTTTCATTAACTCATTTTAATTTTCTTTTTCTATTTTTAGGTATGGGCAAATGTCGTTTATACTCCTCTGCATGCCACCGCGTCGGTCTCAGAAGTAGTGGTTGATGACGGTAGTATTGATCTATGTATTATTTGCTAGGGGTAAAAATAATATTTACCCTTGCCTAAAAATAAAGAAAGAAAATTAAAATGAGTTAAGAGTTTAGGGTTTAGAGTCGTAATGTGGTCCGTCGCTAATGCTAGAACCCTTTAGTGATGGGTCTTAGGGTGCATCCCTTTAGTGACGGGCCACGTTACGATCCGTCACTAATATTGCAGCTTTATTGATGGTTATAAAACAATCTATTACTAAAAGTTTGTTAGTAGCATGTATATTTTATCCATTAGTAAAGCTTAGTCACTAAAAACTGTTTTTGTGGTAGTGAGGGGAGAAATAGCATGAAGGAAGGGGACACCGGGCATGATCTTTTAGCAACGAATTCCCTATACAGATAGAGGTGCCTATCAAAAAGATACTTCAAAGGCTTTGAGATCGAGGTCTTATTCACGTTTCAATCAGTTCTCATTAATGTTTCACGTAATTAAACATAATGTTTCATCCAGTAACATGTAATATTTCAGCGCTGTCGGTTGCATGTTTGATCGGATAGCCAGAATCTAGTGCGGAAAATCGGACAGCTGAGAGCAACATCCGATGTTTTGTCTCCTGTCGGACGTCTGACACGTAGTTATTTCTAATTTATTATATCCGTCGGTAGGAGCAGATACTAAATTTCCTATTTTTTGAACCCAACCTATTTTTATAATTTCGAATAAAAATACCATAAAAAATTCCAAAAATCTGCTGGGCCAACGGTGCCCTGGTTACGGCCCAACTCGCTACGGTCCAATTGGCCAATTAGAAATACGATCGCTACGCTACTATTGGTAATCGATCCAAAATTATGATGACCTACTTGGACAGCATTTTTTGTCAGAGAACCAGACTAAATTCTGCTGGTCCAATGGCGACTTGTTTACGGCTCAACTAGCTAGGTCAATTTGGCCCATCAACATATGGGCTGCAACCAATGGTAGCGATCTGATCCATTTTTTGACCGCTACCGATGATAACAATCTATCTCGCCTCTTGTATCGTGTGTTTTCAGGGGTGACAATAAGCGCAACGGATGCGGTCATTGATGGTATGGAACGAGGAAGATCAGCAGTCACATCATATCGCGAGTGAATATCTATTTAGTAGTAAGAATATTGAATTTTTTTATAACTTGTTAGTAGTTTATAAGTCAACTTAATTAATAATCATAATCAATAGTATAACAAATAATCAAAATCAATCGTCTACACGCTTATCCAATAATTATAATATAATATTATGTTATAATCATAATTTATTTTAAGTTGTCCTAAAAAGAAAAAACCGGTGGTTTTTTACTTCTAGATTCTAGTTTATTTTCAGATTATATAGGCCCCGTGTGACATAACTTCAGATCTATATTTTTTTAGAGCTGATTAAATTTAGCTCCAAGAAATCCTGATCTGGAGCTGTGGATAGATTAAGAGTATTTAGTTAAGTAATCTAGGTTTTATTTTGGATTAAAAATAAAGTTTTAAACTATTTTATTATATTATACAAACATCATATTCAACATGAATATCAGAGTTGACGCTATACCAAACAGACCATAGTTATTAGTTTCATAATCTAAAATCAGAATCCAGAATCTAGAATATAGAACATTCGAGTAAACTTCATGTTCTAAAATTAGATACAGCTGCTAAAACGTCTCTAAAGACACTAATTACCTCAGAGAGGTTTCGGTCCTCAGCATCTTCCAAATATTAATATATAGGCTAATGTCCGTACCAGCTACAATTAGATTCTAATCTGACTGAAATGTTTGATCAATGGTATGATACAATGACATGTATTACCCCAACAGTATATTCTCATCACAGCCTTCTTCATCCTATCAAGTGTTTTCGTTGTATCTTATGATGATCGAGCTGTACATAGGTTCTTGTTAAAGGGAGTGTTCTTGTGCTACACTACCTGTAGGTACTTACTATTCACATCAACAATATTTTGTCCCTTAAAAATATTTTTAATTTTCTAACAAATCATATCTCCGATTCCGGACTAAACCAACTTTAACTAATAGATAGATATGATACTAAACATCTAATGTCAACTCTAATAATGTAACTCAAGGGTGGATCTACAATATTATTTGTATTATCACATAACAATAATGTATTATGGGTTATCCTAAATACTATTTTTTAATTTAGCATTAATGATAATAATTTGATCTGCTTAATGATTTTAATATCTTACTAAAAATTATGATAATTAGTTTGTAAGTTTATGGTGACACCATTTAACTAAAATCCTCAATTTGCCTATGATATAACTAATTGTGTAGTCAATAGATAATATTAAATTAAGCTCTTTCTAATCCTATTGGTACGATACGTGATATTCTTTGTGCTACGTTACGTAGGTCCGTAACAATATTTTAGTTGGAAAAAAATTATGGAACCGAATCTGAACAAGCAAGTTGCGGAACAATATTTCTGTGATGGTAGTTCAAGTCATTTACACAATTTAATAAAGTTGGTGAACTTGAACAAGTAGACATATACTGGTAGTACATGAAGTTAGCGAAAAGTAGGATGGTACGTTAATTAACTATTCATATTTTATCTAGATTTTTAGATCAATTTCTAAGTAAAAAAATACATATACTAAGTTTAGAGCTGTATAAATAGTCAATAAGAAATACTCAACATTGATTTTTTTAACCCGATTACCAAAGCACCTGCTCAACGTGGCTAAGCCTCCCGCGCATGACGTGAACAGAGAAATGGACCTCACCCCACACAACAGTATATCGGCAAGATAACAATAGTTAGGTGAAGCACAAGTTTGACACTGCATTGATGCTTGATGGCCACGAAGAAAACAGCGGCCGGCCTGTCCGTGGTAAGAAGCAGAAGAGATCTCTGTCAGCTACCTAGCTAGCTTTGTCGTCAAAGATGTAATATAAGAGACTTGTAGCTTGCATACATCATATTTTTTTACATATGGAGGAGATTGATATGAGAAAAACAGAAGGTTGGCTCTCATACAGAATCAGTTATACACGTGCTCCAAAAGAGATGAATTAAACAGAGAAATGATACAAAGAGAGAGTAAAGATAAAATTTAGTCATTTTAAGATACAATCCTACAGCTAAACTATCGTACTACCCCTTTCTGTTTCAGATTATAGGTTATTTAATTTTTTAATAAGTCAAACAATTTTAATTCTAATCAATTTAATAGAAAAATATATTAATAATTAATATCAAATCAGTTTTATTAAATTTAATATGAAACATGTTATATTTATTTGATATTATAGATGTTAATATAATTTTCTTAAAAGTTGATCAAAGTTTGAAAAATTAAATCTAAAAAAGGCAGACAAATTATATTATGAAACAGACAAAACACTAGTTTCTAGAGTACTGGTTTTAATATGATACGGGCATGTTTTGGCTCTATTATTAAACTTGCTCTCTTAAGTTTATAATTTGTTAGTACTGTTTTTAGGTGATATGGACATGACTTTGAAAAACTTGGTGCTGTTTTTACATGATGTGGACATGACTTTGACGATATCTTAGGAGCTGTTTGGTTGTTAGCCACCATTTGCTAATAAAATTTAACAAACTTGTCTAAGTTGAGGTTATCAAATTTCTTATCACACCTTAGCAAAATTAAAGCAATCTTATCATATTTTTTAAGTCATTGATATGTGAGACAAAAAAATCTTATCACTACTGTGACAACAACCAAATACCTACTAAGTTGGTTTATCTATCTAATCTTAAGTACGACAAATTGTGACTGACAGCCGAACAGTCCTTTAGTACCGGCAAATCCGCGTGCTGCCGGTTTTCGGCAAGTTTTCGTTACAGGTGGACGCCGCAACCGTCGTCGCCTCCGACGAGGCATCGCGGCACGCGGCTGCTGGCAACAGCTCGCGCTGTCGCGGTCATCACCAATTCGTCATGGGCATGGATCGAGGAGGAGGGTCGAATCGGAGGAGGATGCATGAACCGCCGCAGGTGGGATTGGTCCCAAGTTTTAGCCTGTCAGAGTTTCAGGCTCAGCTGTCATACTGCTGCTGCCTCTGCACCTACAGCCACCGTCTCCAACTCGCACGTTTATCTCATTATCAGGTCGGTAGGTTTTAAGAGCTAATTATATAGATAGAGAATAATCGACAAGATTAAGTATGATACATAACGGAAATAACCGATTAAGAATTTATACATATTCAAATTGTGACTTACGTCCTGTTTAGAGGTTTCTGTACTTTATTTAATGATGATGTATTTAACGATTATATAGATGTGTGATATTATGATACTAGATATGAATTTAGACTAGTTGATAGAAGTTAACTGAGAGATTCATTGCAATTCTCTATAAGGAACTCGATAAAATAGCCTCGTAACTTCGGGAGAAAGAGAAAACCTCACAAAAGAGGTCATAGTGAATAGGCCCGGACAACTTTTGAAGAATATTAGCCTCTTGTAGCTTTTTGTTGAATCTTTCCTCGTAGGTTATTAGATGTGCTGAGCACCTTAGTAATACTAAGGACTTCTATGATAATAAAAGGTCTAGTTAGATTGCAAATAAAAATCTTCTATTATGCTATATATACACATATATGAGTCTTACTTATATACATGTTCAATATAACTTACTATGATTGTGATATACCGGGTTATATTTTCCTTACCCAAGCTAAGTGCAAATGCGGTCATATAAAATACAATGAATTTAGACAGTGATATTATCTAGATTTATTATACTATAAAATATTAAATCGGAACTATATTGCTATATTACAGGACGAATGAAGTAAATATTAGATATGTATATTTTGATCATTAATATAGCAACACGTCATACGTATGTGATGTGCATGACGTGAAGGCCAGACTGCACGATACCAACTTGGAATACGCCTAGGCAGACCAGTAGTAAATGGCAACTTGGAACACGTAGTCTCGCACTCTAGCTGCTGCTGGTTTCATCGTTATCTGAAACTAACTCTGAATACGTGGGCGCTGCGTAATATATCTGAAACGCGCCGTCAGACTGAAAACAACTCATCTGCAGGCGGAAACCTCCAATTCCAATTCGGAAGAGTTTTTGCTTGATTTATCATCCGCTATCAGATTAATCAAGGGGGAAAACAGCTTTTATTCGTTACTATTTTTTTTTCAGTTTGTACAAAAATTTGGAATTTCATCGCAGTAAGAAGTGATCCCTGAAAAGTAAATCAAGGCATGTTTAGGAGGACTCTAAGATCTGAAGTTATATGATACAATAAATTAATTTAAATTTTTATTTTTAGATTAAAACAAAAATGAAATGACTCAACTAAAACACTTTCAATTCACCTACAATTTCAAATATAATATAAGATTTTTTAGGTACATTTGACTAGCTCTAAATTTATTTTAGATCTGCATATGTTCTAAATAAGACCTTGAGACTGAATCATTAACTTAATTGGAATTTGGATCGCCTGGATGGGTGGCGTGGGTCAGTCAAATCTAACCCAATTTGCTTCTTGTACATGTCACATGGCAACCGTGGTCCAAGTGGTCATCCTTTAAAAAATAATCCGACTAACATCTGTTACTTTAAAAAAAGTAATATTAGGAAAAAAGAACAAAATGAATTTCGCATCGTCTTAAAAAATTACCATTAGAACGACACACCGACTTATCTTTACTGTGTCATTTTTTCTATAATATACGTCTCCAATAAATCAAAACACTAAGGTTTTAATCTTAGAGAGAAAACATTATCACAAAACCCCACAATAATCCGATCTAAGAAAAAACATTGGCAAACGGGACTCATGCTACATGCTACGTCCATTAAGAAAACATATCTTGTTAATATGATTAGCTACATAGGTTGTTAAGAAAAGTTCCGTACGGCTACCTTTGTGAAAATACATATGGTTGGTTATATAAATTGTTTTATACTTATAGACAAGAATTAGGAAATGGACTCAAATAATTTTATTATTTCCTTTTATTCTGATTTGTTGAATTGTTTATTTATAAAAGGGTAATTTTATTTGATAAGGGTAAATATAGAGGAAAAGATGTAAAAAATACATAGAAAAGTTTTAAAAACGACTTTTATATTTTGAAAATTGGAAGACTGAAAAAACTTAAGTTTGAAATTTGACATTTATTCAATAAAAAAACTAAAAAATAAAAAAATATTTAAGAATTATAAAACTGCTTATATTTAGATTTTTTTGAAAAAATAAAACGAAATATATAAAAAATCTACATGTGTTAACGGAAAAACTTTATCATAAAAACACACAACAATCCAATCTATGAAAAATCCTCGCTACATCAAATCCTATCTTCCATACAAACAGGCGAGGATCCTCCAAAGAGCAAAAAGATCTCGAAAAAACGGCAACTAATTCCAGATAACAAACAAAAAGAGAGGAAAAAAACCAAACCAACAAAAAGGAGAGCCACCTCCCACCACGCCCACGGCCTGCAAATAAAAGCGAGCGAGGCGACTCCTCCCCCAAGAGAGAAAAAAGAAACGAAAAAAAACAGAGCGCCCTCTTCCCCGTTCCCAGCGAGAAATTCCCACCTCCTATCTCTCTCTCTACGCACAAATCTCTCTCCTCCGCTCCGCTCCCTCCCCCACACGCC
This sequence comes from Zizania latifolia, assembly GCA_000418225.1. Taxonomy (NCBI): domain Eukaryota; kingdom Viridiplantae; phylum Streptophyta; class Magnoliopsida; order Poales; family Poaceae; genus Zizania; species Zizania latifolia. The sequence continues at coordinate 260,149 of KE372478.1, read as the reverse complement.
CGCGCCGCATTGCCCGCCGACC
>KE372478.1:192310-204854 GCA_000418225.1 Zizania latifolia | reverse complement strand
CATCGCGTGTGGTGCGGCCGATGCAGCACCTGGCGCGTGGCCAACGCGATGCAGCGTGGGTTGGTGCGGCGCCCTGGTGTGGTGCGCACGATGCACGGCCCAGTGCTACTTGGCGACCTGGCACGAGGCCAGCGTGGCGCAGGGTTTGTGGCCAGCGCATGAGTGAACGGCAGTTGGGACAGCTCAAGGGGAAAAAGAACAGGAGCTACTTTCGGGACTACAAGAAAAGAATTTTTGTTTTAGAGGGACAATTACCAGTCACAAGTTCGTACGAAACGCCTGTGGGATTTGATGTAAAATGGTTGGAAACAAGGATTAAAATCAGGAAATTTTGATTAAGGAAAAGATTTAGCTTTAGGATTTGAAGTAATGCTTTCCGACGGTGAATAGTGTTGTCGGATCGAAAACAGGGTTTTCGGTTTGATTTTTGGAAATGGATTTTTCGGTCGGTGAATAGGAATTATAGATAGAGATTATGTTTTGGAATTGAATACTCGGAAATCAAGGCTAAATCAGCGAATTGAATTGGAGGATGAATAGTGTTCTCGGGTATTGAATAGTGTCTTTGGTTTGTATTCTTGGGGGTGGTGGTTTCCAACAATGAATAGTAAATGAACTCCATTGTTTTTTATGTATATACATATATATGTATATGTGTTGACGAGAGTAGGAATGGAATTGGTTGTTTTCAATTATGAATAGTATTTTTCGGATAAGGAATAGTGTTTTTGGTTTTTGATTTGGAAATGAAGTTTTTTGATTTTGAATAGTGAATTTCAGATTGGAAATTTTGTTTTCGGTTTAGGTAACCTAGGAATTTGACAAGGATAGCAAAGGTGAGTTGATTGTTCCAAACGGTGAATAGTGTTTTTCGGACGAGAAATAGTGCTTACTATTTGTTTCGGAGGAAAATTTATTTTGGCACCAAATACAAATCACGAAATCCAACTTTTCAATGTCAAACTTTCTTTCAAATATGCTTTTGCCTAAGTTCTGAAATCAAGACTTCACAACTAATTTATGGATTAGAGGTATAGATATTAAGATTAAGAGTGTAAGTATATGATCAATAGAAAATACTAAATACTAATTTTGTCTGAGTGCCAATACATCCGGTAAACCTGGCTCCGCCGCGTGTGTCCTAGTACTTGCCTTTCAAGGTACTAAAAACATAACTGTTCGTTCGAAAGCACAAGAAATTTTTCTTTGCCTTTTTTCATCGAAGTGCGCCGAAAGATCAGCGTGTTTTTTTCCAAACGACTTTCTCGTGTGATCATGATCAGCTCTCCTTTAGCATATCTTTCTCTTGAATAATTGCAAGCACGATTCCATTGATGCGCTAGTACTAGCTAGCTAGCTAGGGCCCTATTGTGGAAAGAAGAACACTTCTAAAAAAAGTTTACCGCGCGCCGCGCCCAACAGGCTGATGGTAAATGAGATATATATATATATATCTCTCTCTCTCTATCAACTTATCGCCTAGGTTAGGTTTGCCAAAAACTGGCGGCTAGCTTGGGTAGATCGAGTAGCTAACTGCTCCTATTTGATCTATAGATTGAGAAACAAAGAGAACATATTAGTCAGATTTATTATTTTTATTAACTTATGCAAATCGAATTTAAACTTGTATTGTATGCTTGTGGAATGATATATCACACAACAATTTTAAGGTGTGAAATGACTTTCCTGAGAAATCAAGGAGAACAAAGAATAAAGGCTTATCCCTAATGAGAACTAGAAGTAATTGAGATGACCCGGCTTAATGATAGAAGAGAGAATTGTCAATAACTAAAATGAGGGGGTAATTTTAAAGGTATATAGGATTTGTTTGTTGTGGTATGTCAATAATTAGAGAAGTTGGTCAGTGAGTATTTTATCCAAGAGCATCGGTGGAGATCTATCCTCTGGATTGATTGTCATTGATACTTTCTTTTTTCTTTTTTTTTGTTTTAACTATGTGCATCTAGCTATATATAGAAGAAGAATGTTTAGTTCAATTGTATATTTTTTATATAATTGCTAAGTTTAATAAAAACTTTCTCCATTTAAAAATACAGGATTTATGGCGGGCTGTGGTAGATGGAGAAGAAATGGGACAACAGTTCTAGATCGAAATTTCTGTAACAGGAATGGAGGCCATCTCATCTCAAGTGGGTTTGACTAATCTGAGCCGTCCATATCCCTCGATCGGACGACTTGAGATGCCTTTTCTATTTCTTTTGGTACTCTAGGAAGCTTCCTATAGAGCTTTTGTCAGGTTGTACATACTGTAGCAGAAACGACACCACTGACCACTCTCCATATATGTATATTCCTCCAAGCAAAACAACAACTGTGGTTCATTGGCCCCTCTCTGAGACTGACCCACATATAAAAAAAAGTATTTGGCTGTGGACACCTACTTTAATTGTATGCTTTTGGTTTTACGAGCTAGATACATTTTTCGTTGGCATTCTACATCTCAATCAGTCTGTTCAATCGAGAGGTCGTTTCCCAAGTTTCTGATAAGATTTGCTCCACGATCTGGTTGCCCCAAATCTGAAGCCAGTACTACGAATGCAGCAGTCTTTAATCCGATTCCATGTCAGTGCCAGCCAGCGGAAGCCTAGAATTCGATTCCTATCACCCAAATGAACCAATGTAGACAATGTTACAACAAATTTACCTTTAAGAACATCAGTCATATAATAATATTGTCATTAATACTGAATTAAAGGAGTTTACTTAAACCAATCAATAAATGTATTGGTGTTCTGTAATAACGTGATATTCACTGTAGATCCTCCCCTGCATGTGATGCGTCTCATCAGGTCATCAGTGAAGAAACGCAAGCAGCAGCACTGTGTCTTTAGAGAACAGACCATCCGGGGCACTGCTGCAACAATATGCACAATGCAATTCAGTTTGATGTGTTTGAGTAGAAACGAGTAGAAAACGGTTCATCGGCTAAGCTTGGACAATTGATTCTACGTAATCAATGGCAATTTTCTCCTGTTCTAGACTTTGGCTCCGCATTGGTGCCTAGTTCTTCTAATAGTGCAATATGACCATATATATGATTTAAAAGCCCCTAAACGAAACACGTGATGTACCGCGGAATTTAAGCAGCCAAACAGGCTGATGGGCATGGCCACTAGGCCTTACGTATTCCCGGTCCAATTAACCATCGCAAGCTTGTGTTGTTGGCACATTTTATTTTTTCTATCTAATGGTTTAACTATTGTTAATTAGTACTTAGTGTCCCTAAGCCTTACATATTTCTAGTTCAATTAATCATCGCAAGCCTACCTTGTCATCACATTTTTTCTATCTAATGGATTGACCATTATTAACTTGTAACTTTAGGGCCCTTAAACTTTGGAAAGCCCTGAACAGTTGCACACTTTGATCCTGCTAATATACGAGCTTGTAGTGCAAGCTAAAGCTCCTGGCCAAATTTAAAAATATGTTGAAGCACATTCCAAATGCAAACATATAAGTGGGTGGTGATAAGAGATTGATGGTCCTTAATACTCCTCCTTTCATAAAATATATCAACCTTTAAAGGCACATATATTAAGGAGATATAAAAAAACATAATACCCTCCTCGGAGTGGGTGAGTGTGGCCCCGAGAGTAACTAAACAGAGTAATGAGTAATAAAGTCCAAAGATAGTATAAGTACTTTAGAGGTAAAAGTGATATTTTAAAAATGCTAAGTTACTATATTTAGAACAGATTTTAAACTCTTAATTAAGATGTTATGTTTTGCGACATATTACTTCATATAATTCAACATCTTTTGTTAGTAGTGGGTGTGTATGTGCTTGGTTATATGCATCCGTACTATATACAATTAAGTCATCTTAACGTAACTGACTAAGTTTAATAAAACTTCCTTTGTCTAAACGAATATAGTGACTTCCTTTGTCTAAACAAATATAGTGACGACGAGCCATATTTTTAACAAGAGAAGTGATAAACTCATGGCCTCTGCACCAACTAGGATGCACACAATCATTACATCGCCGATCAATAAACGCTTATTATAAAGAAATGATTAAAGGCCAAAAAATGGCTCGACAGATAAATTGTCAATATTACAGCAAATCTAGAAAAATGTAGCCCACCAATTGACAAGCATATTATCCTAAAAAACAAAGGCATGTAAGAAATCATCTATATTTTATTTTTCCATCAAAGTGGAATATGTAGCATGATATATATTTAATTGGAGTATCATCAAAAGTTATACCACGGCATATATGTAGCTGATCAGACAGATTGAAATATGGGAAGCTTCATACATGGTGTGCATTTTTGACTGTTGCATATAGAGGACTACTCCGTGCACCGAGGGAAAAGAAAAGCGAGAAAGACATTAAAATATGCAAGGTTCTATGGTTAGTCAAAGGCAGAATCTGATGCATAGGAACCCTAAACAAAGAACATAGCTACAAGATCATTTTGATACAATTATAGGTTCGAGATCTATACTAAATCTAAAATTTGTATCGTAAAATAACGAGGTTTAAATTTTTATTTTTAATCTAAAAAATAGATTTCTCGACTAAATACCCATAATATATCACAGCACCATATTTAGAATTTCTTGCAGCTAGGTTTAACTAGCTTAAAAAATCCTGAAAGTGAGGCTGGCCTCACTTTTTCCTTTATAATCACGAATAACCATTGCTGAAAGAGAGCGCATGTGTGATAAGAGTTGTGATGACAATAACGTTAATGCTGTAATTATTAGGTTAAAATGCAGGCATTAGTGCATAACTACTGGAGCCTACAACTGCAGCTGAACTGATGGCAAGGGAATATGGATGGATGAACACAGAAGAAGCCGCCTTTTAACATTTCTAGGCTCAAACAAATCAGAGTGCTGTTCCTTTTTATTCAGTGGAAGAATCTGTACCTTCTCTCTGATTCACGACGCACACAAACTGTTATCCTCATTTTGTCTAATGCGATTGTCGTAATTAAAAAACACCGAGTTTTATTCTGTCCTGTTTTCACCCGCTAGTTCGCCTAAAATTACTCCGATCTTCACTAGGTTTGACAGGAGATGAATTGGCCTGGATGAATGAGTTTAAATGCACAATGAAGTTGATTAAAACCTCTTGATAACGTAGTAAAGTTTTATGTACCACCCATGTTGTCCAACAGTTTGAGTGCAATTCTGCAGAAAGGGTTAATTTATTTTGGCAAAAACAGATTATCTAGCTGGTTTAATTATTTTAACTTTTTGAGTGCTCTGTCGCTATTAGCGAGCTACTATCTCCGTTTCACATTATAAGTCATTTGACGAACTTGTTTAACTTTAAATAAGTTTAAATAAAAATATATTATTATTTACAATATCCAATAAATATACTATTAAAACATATTTAATGATCGATTTAATAAAACTAATTTGATATTATAATTGTTAGCATATATATTTATAAAATTGATCAAAGTTGAAGAAGTTTGATGATTTACAATGTGTAACTGAGGGAATAGGTCCTAATCACTTTCTTTGATCCCTGATCAAAGCCCACATAAATCCTTGTTATTTTCCCTTTACCGGCATACATGTGTGACTATCCCATCAAGGCTTGGCATGCCTGAATATGACACGTAACTGCAAAATTCATTTTCAGAACACTAGAAAACAGCCTGATACTCCGAGCACAACTATAAAAGAGGAATTAGAATCGCCTAATAATTTATGTCATCACACCTGCAGATGGATTAATTCTCATTTTTTATTGAGGCATAGCATATATCTCTAGGCTCTAGGACTTAGAGAGACTAGTGGCAGAACCAGAAACTCACTCATGTACAATGTAGGCTAAATTAAAGCAGTCAATTGTTCATTAATTCTTGCCTTAATTTCTTCCTTTGGGTAGGAAGAAATTGATATAGAATTGGTTAATTAGTACTAAGAATCCATGAATTCATTGTGCTCTTTTGCTTTAGCCAAAGCCCAAAGGGTATTCCTTGAGTATCCTATGAGATCATGGCAGGTGTAAAAAAAAGACTTGAGAGGAAACTCCATTGCAATCTCCAGCCTAGCCACCACAATGAGCTAGAGTATATCATCATGGGTCACAAATTGACGAGATGGATGGTTCAGATCATCCAAAAATCAATGATATTCTCTTTCAGAAAAGACAGTAGGCTGACAAAAATAAGGCATATTTATCTTCCTGGACTAGAGGTGGCCGATGGAATTATTAGCAGCTAGGATGATAACTAATCGCATGCATGCATGCATGCGCGCGCACATAGTTTTCAGGCAGATCAATCTGGAATTATCTAAGATAATGACAGTGACAAGAAAGGCTAATGCTAGAAGCATAATGACCTACAGGATCAGATGATTAGCTTGATCGATCGGCGCCTCGCCACTTTGCATCGTTCTAACTATTAATCTATTTGTCGTTACATATGCAGGCAACTAATCAGGGTAATTTGCCTGACAGGATAGGGAAAAACCAAGGCTTACATTGGAAATAGTTTTAGTTACGTACCGCCGTTGATTCTGAAGAATTAAGAAGCTGCAAACGGAATTTGACTCCTTTTTAAAAAAAAGTTGCGAAGTGGAAGGGGAAATGGATGCAACTAAACTGCATTTATGATAACATTAATACCAATGCAATTGTTAAAGCATAACATCGTTAATTTGGTCGTATTTGCACCACCAAAATTACATATATTGGTGTGACGTTTAAAGATTCAATTAAACAAACCTAAGCTGTTCGAACTTTGCATAGTTGATTTATTTTTTTTATCCCGGAAGATCGAGATAAGAAATGGTTGACAATGATTTTTGGCATGTAGAGCCAAATAATTAAGTAGGTTTAGAGCATAATATTTTGGGTTTGCTCTACTCTTTCCTTGTCCCTTGTGATGATCAACTTTCCTGGTGGCACTCTTGGGCAAGTACAAACTCAATGATGCATTCTTAGTTTAAACAAGTTACCAACTTGGAATATATTAGATATAACTTTTGAGATGCATGCTTGTACTAACTACCCTATCACCTTAAGGCTAGAGGACCTTGAGCAGTCGAACCTTTCTTATAGATGCTAATATAAACTAAAATATATTTACTCTCAAACTATCACCATTGGCACGGCTAAGATGTTACATGTGATAAACAAACCCAAAAGGAAGAGACAATTGCTAGTGTCACTGAATAGAAAACAAAAAGGATCAGTAGCTGGGCGAGAGAATTCTTTTGACCACTGCTTTAAACCAAGATTAGGGGCCACAGGGCTCATGCTTAGAGGTTCTGATAGAAGTGGCACTGTGTCAGGCATCCTAATTAAGAATAGCTTATAATGGAAACCATGGCTTTAATTGTAGATTGTATTTCATGTCATTGGACTATATACATACACAAATGCATGCTTTCCGTCGTTCTCCACTTTGGTCATGTGTGGTCCTCAATTGCCAAGAGTATTATTAAAACTCCTTTTCAAAAAGATGAGTATATTAAAACAAACATCATGTCCTCCTCACAAATCTGATCATCTCTGCAACTTTTTAACTATATCTCTCTAATTCATACATCCAGAGTATTTGAATAAGGCTTAAGTACTGTTTAGCATATATTTTATTCCTTGCCTAAATTGTTCTGCTTGGATTTTTCCATTGGTAGTTTAGATGTAAGCAAGGATCAAATTAACCTTAGAAGAACCATAGCATACATGGTTAATATCACCACTGAAAGATAAGTTTAGGCAATAGAGATCAACTGTGCCTTCAGTTAGTGAATAGTGGACTAGAGTGAAAGTTGACATCATGCATGCTGAGTTTTCTCTTTGAAAAGAAGAGATAAAAGCTTTTGGGCAACAACTCAGCAAAAACTTATAAAACGAATGGATAAGACGTGGAGCAATTAATGATTGGCTCACTGTTGCATGAAAAGGAAATGAATGCAATTCACGGTAACCATCTTTAAACAAGTCATCAACAAATAGCATCATCTCTTTTCAACACAAAAGAAAAAGGAAAAAGAAAATAGATCACCCAAATTCATGGTTGTTACTGCACAGATGTTCTTGGGCAAATGATAAAACCATGGACTGGTTTTGGTTGATCTAGGTGCTAGTTATTTTGGAGTGTCTAATCATAAATATTAGTGCTAACGAACTACTAATATTATATATATATATATATCTCAAAAAGCGCTAAGGCCCGATTTATAAGAGGTTCTACAGCTTATAACACCAGATGCTTTTTTTCTACATTTAATTATAATTCAGTGGTGCACTATGAAATAAACAGAACCATTCCCCTACAAGAAAGTTCTGCGAGCTCTAATGTTTACTTTACACCTTTAATTGTGATATTATTCTCATTGCTCAGGGGCCAGCTTGCTAGCTATTTGTGGTTCCTTCCATCTTTTCCTCCTTTTGTTTTTGTACACCATGTTGCAACCTTGACCCAGTATTTGAGAAGAACAGTTTGACTTTCTTCTTCGCAAAAAAGCTTTGACTTTCTCGTGCATGCTTGGTCAAGGCACATTGTACAACAGAAATTATTTTTAGTGATCACTCATTTCTCAGTGGTGTCTAGGCAGTTGGTCAAGGGCCAGTCTCCATAGGAGAATCTTCCAAAAGTTGACAAAACAGAGTGGTTATTGGTGCGTTCTTTGTCAACCAGTTCTAGTTGTGGTTTGTGGAAGGAAATGCCGGAAGGGCACGTTGACCCATGACCAAGCATTTAGTTCATACAGTAATATTCAGCATCTGTTCTCTGATCATCTACTTGGCATAATTTGATAAATTGGTCAAATAACTTAAATTTGTGAATTCGATATTATCAATCCATGGAGAAAAAATATAGCATCCGGAAGTGTCTTTTTTTTGTCTGTGTAATGTTGTCAGAGTAAAGGTTTCATTTACCTGTGCAGTGGTACTGTCTGATATCAGTATTTGTCCGTGTTGACCTTCTGAAGAATATGATATTCGGAACTGCTGATTGTTGCGTCTTCTGGTCTCTGGACTTTCTAGACAGATCTCCATTGCATCCTACGAATAGTTTGATAATGTTCAAGTGAGCACTAATATATATAGAGAAATCATGTTCATCCCTGTGAAATATGCATATATAGATATGCAAGAATGTGTAAGTTGACTTTGAACAAGGGGAGGAGCACCCTAACGGACTAGACCTTTCAGGCATTCTCCTAACTAATCTCAATCATGCATGGGAGTGTTTCCATGACCAAGAAACAGAGTTGGGAAATGATCATGTCAGAGAAGCAACCAAAAACTAATGCAGATGTCAACTTGTATCTACAGACAGAAACAGCACAGAGCCACTAACACTGCCACTAGCTGTCCAGGCATGGCCATCTACCTAGGGTATATATCACCAAACTGTTGTAACCCTGTTAGAGAGAATAAGAAAAAAGATCACTTTAAAATAGAGCAGCCGTGATTCGTGATTCGGTTCTCGGGGACGTAGGTAGACCATTGTTCCTCTCAATTCTCAAGTGTTGTGTTGTGTCGTGACGGCAATATTTTCATATAAGGATAGATTAATATGACTCGTTTGTGAGGTTAACATGTTGACCATAGAACCAAGAAGGTGAAAGTGTGTGGCCTTGAATTAAGAACAAGGACAAGAGCATAGTCATAAACTATTGAAGTGCGCAGCAAGTGAGATTCTTGATAACAAAACTCAGTGAAGACCTTGAAAAGATGATATTCTCCTGTCACAAGATTTTTTTTCCTTTTTGCAAGGACACAAGAATTTAATTATTTCAGCTCATGAAACCTGATCTCTATATTACAAGAGCCTATTACATCACCCCCAATTAACTGCAGAGTTAATAATTTTTTCCCTTCTATCACACATCCAAAATCAGAGGAGAAAAAAGTTAAAACTCATAGGCTACATCTCTCACTCGATCGATCTCCTCATCACAAAATACCAAGAAAAAAAGAGTCAACCAGTATATGGACAAGCTTGCTGTGTAGGTCATCGAGAGCTTGACCGCGGCGGCAGAGCATGCTACCGTTCAGAACATATTACCTCGTTGAGCTGACGAGCTCCGACCTCCGAGTCGATTGCCAATGGCTATTGGCGCCTGAGAGTGGCGTGTCCGTGGTCAGAGTTCGGGCACGTCAGCACGTGTGTGTATGTTGGTAGGTTGGCAGGGGCGTGTGTGTCTTAGACAACCGCGGCGACCACTGCGGTGGCCGTGGAGGCGAAGACAGAGGCTTTACCGGCGGTGACCATGCTGCTGCTGCTGCTGCATTCTTGGTCTTCGAAGAGGAATGATCGGACGGCGTCGATGCAGGGCGCGGCGACGAGCCGCTGCCACGCCTCGTCGGCGGCGGGCCCGCGCTTCTGGAACACCTCGGTGGCGTCGACCCGGCGGACGCGCCACATGTGCGCCAGCCGCTGGATCTTGCCGCGCTGCCGGCACGCGAGCCGGAAGGTGTTCCACTTGATCTCCTCGACGGCAGCGGCGAGCATGCGCGCCCGCTCTTCGTCGTCCTCGGCGTCGAGGCCGCGTGACCGGAGGTACGCGTCGAGCTCCGGCACGCCGATGGCGCGCCATATGCCCTTGGAGTAATCGGTGCGGCGGGGGTCGAACGCCGCGGCCACCTCCTCGACGAGCCCACGCCGGCACATCTCGTCGACGCGGCGGGCCACGAAGTCGTGCAGAACCAGGAGCTGCACGTCCACCCAGAGGAAGCAGCACGCGTACCGCTCGCGGAACGCGCGGCGGTCACCCTCGACGAGCTCCTCCACGTACGAGTTGGACCCGCCGGCGATGATGGGCACTCGCCCCCGGCCGGTGGCAGCGGCCGTGGCACGCGCGGCCTCGCGGCGGAAGTCCGCTGCCGTGAACTCGTCGTCGGGATGAGCCACGCCGATCAGATGGTGCGGGACGCCGGCGCACTCGTCATCGGTCACCTTGTTGGTAACCACGTCCAATCCAGCATACACCTGCATCTTGTCGGAGTTGATCACCTCCCCACCAAAACGCAGCGCGAGGTCGACGGCAAGGCGGGACTTCCCCGTCCCCGTGGCGCCCATGACTACCACCACCTTCTGCTTCACGGCGGGATGCCTCGCCGCAAGCGGCGGTAACACCGGGACAGCGGCGTCGAAGCGCTCCGGGATCGTGATCACCCGCGGCAGCATCAGCGACCTCGGGATCGCTGGAGCGGCGGCGAGCGCCATGGACATGGACATCAGCATGATGCTAGAGCTAGTGTTCGGCGCGAAAGTACTCGTAGCGGTTGCTAGCTAGTTCGTTCGCTCGCTCGTGCTTGCTTTGACCCTTGAGCTGGCCTGTGAAGGAAGGAGAAGGTGGGGTGCTGGTATTTATAGGGGAAGAATTTTACCGTACAATCAAATAAATAGCAACAGCTAATTATTATAGATCTAACGGTGATAATTTAAAGAAGATGACCTAGGTCATCTTTATTCTTTTGTATTTTTATAATTATATAAATTAATTAAAACAATTTATTTTATATTTAACTACCAATCTACCGTGCATGTAGAAAGTGAATAACTACCTCTCCGTAATCTCTGCTTAATTGACATGCAACTAACCATGGCGTCCAGTACATGGCCTAATTTTTTGCATGTGGATGCTTATTGCCGTGCAATCAAAATTTACGCGATGCACACGGCGATCCTCCCATGTGCAACGCCGGCGAGTGAAAGCTGCGGCAGTTCTTCGTGCACGACGGCGATGCACAAGCAGGCCGCAGCCGCTGGAGGTAGAACCAAAGTGGAGAAAAAAATGCAGATGAAAGAATATGCTGATTATTAGCAGGATGATTGTGGAAAGGAGGTAGAATATGTCTATTAGTAGGACTGGATTGTAGAAAAAGGAGGCAGAATATGCTGATTAGTAGCCAGTAGGACTGGATCGTGGAAAGAGAAGGAGGCAGTGACCGGCAGCTTCTTGTTATTAAATTTTTTATTTTTGTTTAATTCTAATATTCAACTATAATGAATGGTTAAAATTGATTAAGATACTTACTTCTCTACGAGATAATTGTTGTACCGTAAAGACCCCTCCGATGAACTACCGAGCCAAGAAGTATACTACTGAGTGTAAAAATAATATCACGTAATCTTCAGCTAATTGAGTACATGCATACGGTAAACACACTTACACTGTCACACAGTTACAGACTCCATATTAAAACGTGCAATGCAAATTATTCTGAACTTGAACCACTGTTCATGCTGATGCAGCTAATTATATGCGAACTAATTACTAATACAACCGATATCAAACACAAAATGAGGAAGCAGTCTATATATCAATCAGACTAGCAATCCAATCGATCGAGATCTTTCAGTAGATGAAGTCATACGCATGCAACGTACGTTGCAAAATTTGCATGTCTCTCCGGCCTCTCATCAAGAAGAGGAAGAGGAGGTAGAAGGAGGAGGAGCATTGACGACTACGCCATTGCCGCCTCCGTCCTCTCTCGGGTAGCCCGGCCGATCGGCCAGCTTGCCCGTCACCTCGTGGATCACCCCGCCGTCCTTTCCGCCTCCTTCTCTTGGTTTATCGGGTCGAT
>KE372478.1:136518-148001 GCA_000418225.1 Zizania latifolia | reverse complement strand
AGGAGCAAAACAGTTAGGAGCATAATGCGAATCACTATCATAGCACGGTCTCCTAAACTGCCTAAAGTCACGGCCGCGAGGTCTAGGACCGTAGGGAAAACGACCTGGAGCTCCGCCGGAGCGATAACCACCCACTGGAGCACGGTCCTGCAAACCGTCTCCTCTACCACCACCAAAACGATGCGCCCTGGCCTCTAGCCTCTCTCCACGCCGACAAACCCTAGGTACCCTCTGTCTATCACCCTGCTGATAGAACTGATCCTTCCTAAACCCATCCTTTCCTACCCGCTCCGCGTGCTTCCTCCTGAAGCAAAACTCCACAAGATGCCCATCACGCTAGCAGAACTCACAGTGAAAGTGTGGCTTCTTGGGATGAGTTTGGGTTTGAGGATGTTTAGGCTTGGTGGTTTTAGGTGAGTTTTTTGTGTTTGAGGGTCCTGGTAAACTGTCAAGGTGAGTAGTGAGGTTCTTGGGTTTGGGGATCCAAACAGGCTTTTTGGGTGGAGCTCTGGGCTTTTCATGGATCACTCCATCAACGGGCTGATCGGTTTTGCTCGAGGCGGTGGCGTGGGTCTTAGGATACTTCTCCTCTAGACTGAGCTTGCTCCACTCCACTGCTTGGCTCAAGGCACTCTCAAAATCAGCCTTGGTGTAGGTGTACCTAACTCCGAACCCGTCTTCCCTTTTGAAATGTTGGATAATCATACCCAACTGAGGCTCTCTGGCACTCACCCAACTCAGAACCTGGCGGAGGTAGATGTTCTAATTTTCAACATTGGCGCTCTCTTCTCTCAAGGCAGCCATCACCTCCACCTAGGTAGCACAGACCTCACACTCACCAGAAGATTTGGCAGACTTCTCGAGCTTCTTGAGCTCAGCCTTAGTCTGCGCTAGCTCGGCCTTCAGCCTCTCAGCCTCACTAACTTGCCTACCACACTTAGCTCTCAGCTCAGCAAGATTATCAAGATGGTGGGGGCAGTCTTTGCAAGAAACAGCAAGGAAGGCTTGGGCTGCGATAAGCTCATCACGCGCATTAGCCAGCTCTACTGCAAAAGCGTCTCGCTCGTCAACCTTCTCTATATACTTGGACTTAAGCACAGACAGGTCACTCAGCAGAGACTCATAGGTAAGACACTCAGCAGCATCGGGAGAAGGAGTAGAAGAAGAGGTAAGACTCTCAATCTTGCTATTAGCAATAGCAAGCTCACCCGTCAGCTCATCTAATCTCTTCTTAGCCTTCTTTAGCAACTTATCCCGATATTTTAACTCCTGGCCATTTTCTTTAAGTAACTCGCAAAGCTCAATTTCACGTGAAGTTATCTTCTCATTGTCATCGTCGGAGTCGGAGCTGCTGGAGTCGTCCTTTTCTTCAAGAGCCATGCTGCAGAAGTTCTTACGTGAATTGCTCCGGTACTGTCATCGCACCTTTGGTTTGTCATCGAAGGTGACGAAGCAGAGGTCGGCATGATCACCCTTGTCTTTCTTCTTCCCTTTCTTTACTATCATCTCATCATCACTTGAGCTGCAAGAGGAAGAAGAAGAAGACGACGAAGGACAAGCAAAATGACTCTCAATCTCAGCAAAAAAAGCCTTGTCCCTCCTCCTGTTCTCGCGCCGGTAGTCCTTTAGTATCTTTCGGACTTACCGAGAACGGGGCTTCCCTTTGGAGTGATACCTACTAGGGTGATCACGCTCAGGGGGAACATAGGAGCGGTCGCCTGAGTCCCTTTTGTAATGATCATGCTTCTTGGGACACTCAGCAACAAAATGACCTGGGTCACCGCACTCAAAGCAACCCTGCTTGGTGCCGTGTCTCTTGGACATCCGACGATCGTACACACGACGAACGCGGATGTTGAAGAGACAAAGGTCATCGTCTCCTAGCAACTCTAGTTGCTCTTCAATAATAGACATCAAAGAAGACAGAGCAAAACTAGGACTCGAGCTAGCGTCAGCTGTGGTCGCAAGGGCCAAGGTCTTGGAACTAGCGCCAGTGAGATTTGATCTCAACTGGGTATCCACCTCAGTGGCCTTGAGCTTACTGAAAAGCTCTGCGACAGTCAAGGTATCATAACCAAAACTCTCAACAATCAAGGATACCTTGATCTCCCAGACCTTAGGATCTAAAGTATGCATGATCTTTAGAGCCTGTTTATAGTCTGTCACCAGCTGATCTGAATCTGCCTTGTTGGCCCGGAGCTTGTTAATGATCGACTGAAAACGACCAAACAGCTCCTCAACCTTCTCACCCGGCTTCTGTGTGAAGTTTTCGTACTCACACCGGTAGGTCTGATAGAGGCGAGCCTTGACCTGAGCGGTGCCCTCATGGTGTGCCTAGAGGGTAGCCCAGATCTCTCGAGTAGTGTCGAGATGGCTCACTCTCTCAAATTCAACGGGACCTAAACCAAAAAAGAGAATGTTCACCGCTTTGTTGTTGTTCTCATGCTGAGCAACAATAACAGGGGTACTGTGCTCAGCAGGAGGACGAACAGAAAAACTGGGGTGAACACACATATCCCAAATGTCTGAACCCTGACTCAAAAGATAAGCTCACATGCGAGTCTTCCAATAGGTATAGCCAAAGGCTTCCAAGGACGGGACCTTCCCCGAAGACGTCATGATCGCTCTACTTTGGGTCTCAAACCGATTAAGGTATGGAAAACCCTAATCAGGCTCTGATACCACTTGTAGAATCGAAACTAGCTACCAGAGGAGGGTGAATGGGCGCAAATAAAAAATACTGCGAAAAAATAAAACTCCTAAAACTTGAGTATCGGACTTGCAAGTGACTTGATGAGATTCAGTCTAAGTCTGGACAATAAAAGTCACACCTGGCAATTCGATACAAAAACTTCAGGAAAACTTTCTCAAACTCAAGTGTCCAACTTACAAGTGACTCTGTGAGATTATGCACAAGACTGTGCCATAAAAATCACACCAGGCAAGCCAAAACACTAAGCCCCCTCAAAGCAATTACTCAGATATCCCGACAGAAAATCAATTCAAGTACTTATCAATGAGCATCAACAAGATAGACAAAAGCTTAGGTGATAAAAACAATATACAACAGTCTATCTCTCAACAGTAAACAAGTAATCAAATCACAACTGGTGCATCATCAACATTCTCATGCAAGAAAACATATACTTGTCATTCACAGGACACATAACAAAAACACCCACAGAACAATCTAGAAATTTGTTGCATGTGAATATTCAATCTACCACATTAATTGCAGCAAGTAATCTCCAGAGACATTTAAACAAACACATCATGTGCATGTGCAGTGCAACAATCTAAAAATCATTTCATAAGACAAGTTATGCGTGAAGATTTATACTGTCGGCTTGACGAAGAAATGTTCAGAGAAGTGTAGCCGTTGCAGTGCAGATCTTTCACGTACGTGCTGCTTGGCCTGTCGCTGCCACCCGTGCGTTGTAGTGCTGCCTGGCGCACGCGAGGAGCACGCCTGTGTCCTTGAGCGCCGATTGAACAGCCAAAGTGCCTCGGGTTCCCCGCGGCTGTCGGTGCGTCGTGTGTGCCGCATAGGGCCACAGAGCCGTGCTGCAGAAGCCTTCTGCCGTGCGCCTACAGACCGACTGCTGCTCCTTGTCTCGATTCGCACGCAGGCAGTCTTGTCGCATCAGGCTTCACAGCACGCAACCGCATGGATGCGCTGTGAGCTTCTCTGCCTAGCCATGTGCGCAGATCAGCCGCCGCCTTACAGAACTCTGCACGAGTCCCGGTGCTGCACGCCGCCACACGCCAGGTTGTGGTTACTGCAAGTGTACAACGCTGCCGAAAACGCCTGCACCTCCAGCGTCTTGAACCGCCAGCCCAACGCGTGCAGGACACCGTGATCCTTCCAGGCCACCGCCGATCCTGCCAGCCACAGCGATATCTTGCACCATACGCCGCTTGCTGTTCTGGCCGAGGCAAGCTCCAACGCGCCCAACGAGAATGCGAAACAAGGCAGGAGGGGGGAGAAAAACTCCGGCCGATCAGCGATGAAGGATGGAAGATTAACACTGGCGGCTAGGTTTCTTGGAAAGCTTCTTGAGGAAGGAAGAGTGGTAGGTGGGAGGCACACCAGAAATTTCAAAATGATTTGCATTAAACTCAAAACCTCAAGTCATTACAAGAGGGGTTACCCCTTATATAGCCCAAGTGGACCATGGGGAAAGACACAAATGACCCTTTCGCGAATGTTCGCTACAGACTCCGGCCCACAGGGCAAAAACGTAAAATTACAGACTCAATATTTATTCGGTGCCTGACATTTCGTAGTCGCTACGACACCGCTCTCTTTAACGACACTTTCGCTTTTCTATTAGCAGGTGACGGTTTTAAGCCGAAGCCGTCAAAGCGCCCGTCGCCCTCGCACCGTGCACCCGGATTGGACCGATCCGACCCCGCGGCTCCTCAGCCCGGTAGTCGGTCGTCCGTGTACCTGAGTCGCACCGGTTGACACCACGACGAGTCACGTCCGCTTGCCGCCTTTGCTCCATGT
This sequence comes from Zizania latifolia, assembly GCA_000418225.1. Taxonomy (NCBI): domain Eukaryota; kingdom Viridiplantae; phylum Streptophyta; class Magnoliopsida; order Poales; family Poaceae; genus Zizania; species Zizania latifolia. The sequence goes on along the minus strand of KE372478.1, from coordinate 143,491 downwards.
ACCCAGATTGGACCGCCACGATCTCGTGACTCCTTAGTCCGACGATCGTCCATCCGTGTACTTGAGTCACACGGGTAACACCACGGCAAGTCACTGCCTCTCCTCAGAGGTCTTCATCTCCATCTTCATCTCATCTTCTCCTCATCTTCTCTTTTCCCGTTGACAATCACTCATCATCCCCATGGTATTCACCATGGCTCCTCATCCATGAACACATATTTTAAAGCTAGATGCTATGAGGGACTTAGTGAGTAAATCTGCAAAATTCACATGACTGGTGTGTATTACCTTTATCTCATTTATCTTATGCAATTCATGATCATAGAAGAACTTAGGGTTTATGTATTTTGTTAAGTTGCTCTTCACATATCCTGACTATACTTGTGTAACATAAGCTACATTATCTTCACATATAATGGTGGGGGTGTTGACATGATTCAATCCACACGACTGTTTGATGTGATGAACCATTCTTCTAAGCCGTGTACATTCTTGTGAGGCTTCGTACAAAGTTATTATTTTCGAGTGGTTCGTCGAAGTCGATACAAGACTTTGTTTTGATAATTTTTAGGATATTGAAGTCCCACCATATAGAAAAACATAGCCAGTTTAGGATTTGTTAGTATGCGGATCTGATAGGTACCCAGCATCTACATATCCAACCAGACACAGGTCCTGACTCTTTATGTATAATAGACCTAGATCCTTGCTTCCTTGTAAGTAGTGCAGGATGTCCTTGATGTCCTTACAATGTTGTTTGGTAGGTTATACGTTGTATCGTGCTGGTAGGTTTACTTCAAACATAATATTCGACCTAGTGCTGTTGGCCAGGTACATTAGCGTGCCACTGCACTCAAGTATGAAAATTCTAGTTCTAAGAATTCCCCCCCCCTCTTCTCTAGGTCTATATGGATCTTGATCTATTTGCAATGACCTTTCGACCATGGGGGTTTTGGAAAGAAATGACTTTTCAAAGCTAAATCTCTACAATACTTTTTGAGTGTATGTGAACTGATGTACTAGGATTCTATCAGTCATATGATCTAGTTGCAAGCCAAGATAGAAATTGGTTTTACCTAAGTCTTTCAGTTCAAATTCAAACTTTAAGTACGGGCTTGCTTTCTCAATTTCTTCTTCAGTCCCGATGATGTTCAGATCATCTACATATATGGATATTATACAAAATCCATTCTGGGATCTCCATATAAATAGAATGGGAAATCTTCATTATTCGTGTAGCCTCGCTTCATGAGAAATTCAATCAGGCGATTGTACCACACCCTACCTGACTGTTTCAACCTATATAGCGACTTCTTCGATTGTACGCTATAAAGATCTATGTTCCCTCCGTCCTAGTTTGGTAATGGTATTTATTCAGGTATCTTCATGTAGATTTTAGAATCTAGGTTTCCATATAGTACATAGTAACAACATCCATTAATTTTATTTTCAACTTCAGGTTGACTGCAATCGAGATCAAGAATCTAAAGGTAATTTCACCCATGGCTATAGAATAGGTTTCATCATAATCAACTTCTGTTCATTAAGTAATACCTTAGGCAACCAATCAGGCTTTTTTGTCACAACCTGAAATTTTTGAAATATAAAACTAATAAAAGCTGTGAATAAAAAAATATATAACTGAAAAAGGATTTTTAATAAAAGAAAATGAAAATGAAATCTTTTATTTAAAGGAAAGAAAGAGTTTTTGGAAATAAAATTTAGAGGAAGAAATTTTTGCAAGTAAAATGTTTCTAGAAATTTTTGCAAAAGTCTCAAAAATGTAAAGATTTTTTCTGGAACTTTTCTGAGTCAAAAACCTAGTTTTCTAAATTTTGGAAGACTTTTCTAAAAGAAAAAGAAATAAAAGAAAATCAAATTTTAAAAATAAAAATTTTGCTCCCTCCCTCCAGGGCTAGCCTTCGGCCAGCACACTCACGCGCGCGCCCCGCCAGCCTGTTAGCACCGCAGGCCCAAGCAGCAGCAGCGTCATGCGCTAACCATCGATAGGTGGGGCCACCTGTCAGGTCCATCCCCGACATCGTGCCCATGCCACCGAGCCCTAGCGCTGCCCCCTCGCCATGAAATCTGCCGCTGCTATTGGCCTAGACCTAATCCGAGCCCACCATTTGCACCGCCGCCCCTCCCCGGCCTTTTGCCCCAAGAAATCGGGCCCGGCCCATGCCAATAACTACCTCGCCATACCCGCTACTCTGCACCGGCTGCGCCACCTTAGACGCCATCGTAACCGACCTAGACACTGTCGGTCGCCGCTATAAAAGCACCCCAGGAGCTCCGCCGTCGCTGCCTCCAAGCCCTAGCCGCCGATCACCGTTGTCGCGCGTGCCCTGCTTCTACCGCTCGCCGTAGCCTCCAGTCGCTACTTGAAGTCACACCGGCCGCCGTCCACCACCATTGACCTCGTCGTCGGCTTCACCATCGCCCATTGCTCTGTTGGGTTATGGGGAGGCTACGCTAGCGCTTAATTTTAAAAATTTACCCCGTTAGCCCAGGAACCATACGTGTAATAGGATCATGGATCGTTACCTTGAGCCTCGAGACGCGCTCGGGCAGCGGAAGTAGAGTCGATGAAGCGCGTCCTTAATCTGTTACTCACAGCTCTGTCCGTTTGTCGGCGACGAAGTCGGCGTAATCCGGCGTTCTCCAAGGAAGAAGAACAGCACCGATGCAGCAACGGTGCCTCTACGGTATCCACACGTATAGGGACGGGATCACCTCACGCCGGCGTGCTAGCACTACTCGCGAGATCCAGAAGATCAATCATAACACTTGTGATTGTGGAGAGAGGAGAGGTGGCGGCTAGGGTTCTCAACTAGGAGTAATTGCAGCAACAACCAGCAGCCTTTTCGTGCTTGCCCCACCTCTCTTTATATAGTGCCCCATCGTGGGCCTTTAATCTGTATTAAAGCCCAACAGATCTAATCTGTTCACCTGGACCAAAACTTCTGGCTATAGCCAGAACTTCTGGCCCTTGGAACTTCGGATCACATCCAGAACTTTCAAAAACGACCTTCTGTATCGAATTAATTATCGACCCAAAACTTCCGGCTCGTCCAGAAAATCAAATACTGGGGCTGGCCCGGAACTTCTGATCCTACCAGAACTTTTGGATGCTCCAGAACCCAGAACTTTCGGCTACAGCCGGAACTTTCGGTTCCCACAGAATTTTTTTGGACACAAGTCCATCAATCTCCCACTTACACAAGAACCAATTCTTTACAAGATTTGAATTACATCCCCTTAAGCGTGCGACCCAATAGGTTCATACGCAAACGGCCGCTACCCGGAAACCATTTCCGGATCGCCGATCAATAGCGGTACCTAGCAGCACATATTGACCCCCGAATACATATAAAGTCAAAATCATACTTTGTGAACCTTGATATACTCACGCACCAATCCCTCTAACCACACGACATCAATTAAGCTCAAGGCGAGATTCGTGCCACCCTTGTTGATAGCTCGACACTTCACTCGATCAAATAGTGGATTCAATCATGATCACTTTCCAATCCGACTATCTCGAGGAGCTCAGAGACGTCTCTCCCGTTATGTAGGAGGGGTAAATTCCATCTTGACCGCTCACATCCCACGACATGTTTCGTGACACACCCGAAAGCAACCTTTATAACTACCCTATTACGGAATAGCGTTTTGGAAGGCCCTAAGTGTGCTACTACACATTTTGGAATCAATGACGATCTCAGGTCTAAGGATTCTGCAGGTACACTATTTGAGATGACAACTGATGACACATATAAAATAACAATCCCAGCATTATCTCAAAGTGGGTCTATCCAACTCCATGTTCACCAACATGAGTCCACATCATTGATTTGACATCTCCATGTCTATAATCTGTGAAACATGATCATCAATTAGATAGATGTGCTAATCTATGAATCATCACTGTCCCACATGACGATATGAGATTAGGGATCGTTTAGAAACAACATCATAACATAAAGAGTCTCACAAACAAGTCATCAACTTGCTGATCAATGTAAAAGACATTTATTCAAGGAATAAGATAACAAATTATCCAAATGTACATCAGCATAGACAAACTAACTTCTTCTCACATACACTCGACTCACTCACGTAAGTATCTAATACCCATAGAGCTCAAGTGCGCCTCGTGTCTGGGCTGTGAGAGAGGCTTCGTCAACGGATCGGCCAGGTTTAAATCCGTGTGCACCTTGCATATCTTCACATCACCTCTATCTATAATCTCATGGATCAGGTGATAGCGCCGCAGTATGTGCTTGGACTTCTGATGCGACCTACGCTCCTTGGCTTGCGCAATTGCACCACTATTATCACAATAGAGGTCCACTGGACTGGATGCACTAAGGATAACACCCAACACAGAAACAAACTTTCTGATCTAAACTGCCTCCTTTGCAGCTTCCGAAGCTGCAATATACTCGGCTTCTGTCGTTGAATATGCAACCGTTTCTTGCTTGGAACTCTTCCAACTCATTGTGCCTCCATTGAGGCAGAACACAAATCTAGACTGCGATCGCAAATCGTCCTTCTCGGTTTGAAAGCTAGCATCGGTGTAACCATTTACAACGAGCTCCTCCTCACCTCCATAGACCAGGAACATATCCTCAGTTCTTCTCAAGTACTTAAGGATACTCTTTACAACCGTTCAGTGACTTTCACCTAGGTTTGACTGATATCTGCTCATAACACTTAGAGCATAAGATACATCTGGACGTGTACAAAGCATGGCATACATGATGGATCCGATTGCGGAGGCATACGGGATCGCACTCACTTTTTCCAACTCATCAGGTGTCGAAGGACACTAACTCTTGCTGAGAGAAATACCATGTGACATTGGCAGAAAACATTTCTTAAAATTCTGCATATTGAACTGTTTCAATACCTTGTCAATATACATACTTTGGTTTAATCCAATTAGCCTTCTTGATATATCTCTATAGATCTTTATGCCCAAAATGTATGCTACCTCTCCAATATTTTTCATTGAGAAACTTTTTCTCAATGAAGCCTTGACAGCATCTAGCATAGGAATATCATTTCCAATCAACAATATGTCATCTACATATAAGATCAGAAACACAAGTGAGCTCCTACTAGCCTTCTTGTAAAAATAAGGCTCTTTTTTGTTCTTGATGAAACCAAACCCTTTGACTACCTCATCAAAACGAAGGTTCCAACTCCGAGAAGCCTGCTTCAGCCCAGAAATAGACCTTTGCAGCTTGCAAACTTTTCCAGCATTCTCAGGATCATCAAGACCTTCAGGCTGTGTCATGCACACATCCTCACTTAGGTTTCCATTAAAGAAAGCCGTCTTGACATCCATTTGCCATATCTCATAATCATAAAATATGGCAATTGTTAGGATGATCCGGATAGACTTTAGCATAGCGACGGGTAAAAATGTTTCATCATAATCAATACCTTGAATCTGCCTGAAACCTTTTACCACCAATTGTGCTTTATAGATGTGTACATTTTCGTCAACGTCTATCTTTTTCTTAAAAATCCATTTACACTTGATAGTTTTTACACCATCGGGTGGATCGACCAAGTTCCAAACTTGATTTTCTTGCATGGATTCTAACTCGGATCTTATGGCTCCAAGCCATTTCTCAGAGTCTGGTTCCATCACCACTTTCGTATAGGTCTTAGGTTCATCATTGTCCAACAATAATACGTGACGCTGCCCAGTGGTTAAAAACGCAAACCGCTCGAGTGCACGACTCAACCTCTCTGACCGACGTGGGGCTGGTGTCTCGACAACAGGCTCTACAACATCTTGCATGTCGAGTGGCGGTTCAGTAGGAGCTGAAACACTTTCTAGTGGTTCTCGAACCTCTTCGAGTCGCACCGTGCTCCCACTAACCCCTTTCGAGAGAAACTCTTTCTCAAGAAAAACACCATTCCGGGCAACAAACACTTTGCCTTCTTCCCAGTTATAGAAGTAATATCATTTGGTTTCCCTAGGATACCCCACAAAGAAGCATTTATCAGATTTGAGAGTGAGCTTATCAGACGTCAAACGCTTTACATAGGCCTCACAACCCTAGATCTTTAGAAAAGACAGCCCGGGACGCTTCTCAGTCCATATCTCATATGGTGTCCTCTCTATAGATTTAGATGAAACTCTGTTTAGTGTGAACGTAGCAGTTTCTAAAGCAAATCCCCAGAAAGACAATGGAAGATCAGTTTGACTCATCATTGACCGGACCATGTTCAACAAAGTTCGGTTCCTCCGCTTAGACACTCCATTCCACTGAGGTGTACCGGGTGGAATCAGCTGTGGAATAATTCTACACTGCTTCAGATGATCATTAAACTTATGGATTAAATATTCACTTCCACGATCCGATCGTAGAAATTTGATTGTCTTGTCAGTATGATTTTGTGTCTCATTATGAAACTCCTTGAACTTTTTAAAGGATTCCGACTTATGTCTCATTAATTAGACGTAACCATATGTACTAAAGTCATCGGGAAAAGTGATGAAGTACTGGAATCCACCTCTGGCTGTAGAACTCATTGATCCACATACATCAGTATGTACAATGGCCAATAGCTCATTTGCCCTCTCACTTTGACCAGTGAAAGGCGTCTTAGTCATCTTGCCAAGTAAACAAGACTCACATGTGTCAAACGATTCAAAATCAAATTACTCTAAAAGCCCATCTCTATGGAGCTTCTGCATGCGTTTCTCATTTATATGATCCAAATGACAATGCCAGACATAGGTAGGATTCATATCATTGAGTCGAGGTTTCTTTGTATTAATGTTATAAATATGTGTATCCTCAAGATTCAGAACATATAAGTCATTCAACAATGGACAAACACCATAGAGCATACCATTCGAAAATATCGAACAACACTTGTTCTTTATTACGAATTCAAAACCGTCTTCCTCTAAACATGACGAAGAGATAATGTTTCTGCCCAAGGC